>JAGFMF010011684.1:2352134-2397825 GCA_019455555.1 Galemys pyrenaicus
CCTCCCTGGCCGGCAGCAGGGATGGAACTCGTGCTGCAGTGGCTGCGGTTTGCTTCATAGTGTGTTGCTTAACCCACTGCGCCACCAGGGAGGCCCTGAAAATAAGTCTTTTTTTTAAAAAAAAAAAAAGACCTCGAAGCTTGAAAATAGAAAAAATACATAACTCCCAGTGAAAAGAGTGCTCCAAACTCACTATGAAGTGTGTGGAAATTTCAAAGAGGATTAAAAATGCACTCTGATGCCCAAAGCGAATAACAGGATGTGTGACTAAAGCTGTTGACCTACCACCAGCTATCTCACCTCAGAACCAGGAGCTGCTGACGTTACTTTTCATTTTCTTTCTCTTTCCTCTTCCTCTCTTTGTCCTTGTTTTTTATTCCACCCTCTGCCTCAGTTCTGTTCCCACCTCTTCCATACTCTCTGTCCTCTTATCTTCCTCCTTCATCTGTTCTTTAATTGTCCCTTGTAGGAAACTCAAGTAATAGAAAATTTCTTACATACAATTAAAAACTTGTCTATTGCTATTCTTCATGTTCAACCCAAATCCTTGATCATCAATATCCTTGTATGATATATTTTTTTTTACCTTTATCGTGCTATACTTGATTCTTCTGAGCTGCCCTCCACCCTAACCCAGGAAGTGTGGGTGTGGTGGGTTCAGGGAGCAAACGTGTAATGTTAATATGAAAACGTTTCTTATCCCTGTTTTAGGAAAACTTCCTGGCATGCAGGTTCAGTTCACCTAGCATCACAGATTGATCTACTATGGCATTTTACAAGAACAATGTCAGCAGACGAACAACGTCCAAGAAAACTCAAATCAATCTCTTTTTAAAAAACTACTGTCGGAGGTGCTTAATACTTTCTAATGCACATGCAGTTTAAACCTATTGTCTTTGGATAGAGAACACTGTCAGTTGTTAAAAGTGCAAGAATGAACGCTCTGCTTGATCTTAGCCAAAGGCTATAAAGCTACACATACAAGGTGCTCAGTGCCACACAGAGCCACGTTAGAAACTTGCAAGGAAACTCTAGTTCTGCTCAGCTGATGGTGTTGGGTGCTTCCTTTAGCCTCACTATTCTAATTTTAGAACAAAGACTCTGTTTTTAAACCCTCAGGGAAAAAGGGAAAATGTTGGCTAAGCACAAGGCACCCCACCCTCCAAATATATATAGAATTAATGCACAATCTCCTGTTATTATCAATAAATACGACCTGCAGCATTCAATGTATTTAGTCCTTCAAAAATATTTATAGAATACATTTTTAATTCTTGTCAGTCATACAACTCAGACAGTTAATGATTAAAAATGAAATACTTAAACACAAGCAACAAAATATGAGACTGGGTCCCTAAAGTTACAGCTTAGGGAGGGAGGCAACAGTATGGGCTTAGAATTACAGAACTTGGACTCAAGTTCCATTTCTGCCACTTGCTCTCTGGGTTACCTTAGACAACTCAAAGGAGTCTTTTAACTTTCACTTTTACTTTCTACAAAAACAAGGATTTTATCATTCTCAAAGTGTTGTGAGAAAATGAGAGAGTACATGAGAAAGTGGTCACACAAAAATAAAGCAAGTAACTACAGCATTTACCTAGTCTAAGATACGATATGTAGATTTTAAATCCATACATACAGCATTGGCACAAGAGGCAACTCAAAGATGCAGATGAGGTTTTTCCAAAAAAGTGATAATAGAAATCAGTTCTCAGGGCTCAGAAGAGAAGAACCTGTGTGGTCAGATCATGAAAGGCTTCACAAGGAAGGGGAACATGAAAGAGAGGGGAACTAAAATGCATTAAAGGACAAGTGGTTGCTGACAAACATTATTCCCATTGTACTAATGTGGTGACTTAGGTTCACAAATGTTACATGACAAGGCTGAGGGCGCATAAAAACCAGTAAGTGGCAACACCTACATTTATTTATTTTTTATTTTATATTTATATCTATATATTACTCATTATTCATTTTTGGACAGTGCATATTTCTCATCCCTGTACATTTAAAACCAGTTCACCTTTTCTTTTTTTAGCAATAAAGTCCTTGTACTTGAAACATTAGCAAAAAACTTTGATGTTGTGTGTATGTCTGTGTATGTGTGTAAAAGAGGGAGTGTGTTTGGAGGGAGTATTCATGGAGTAAAGGAAGGAAGCAGCAACATCATGGTAAAAATATACTGATGAGAGTAGCCCAGTGCATGTGACCTACTTGAGCAACTGTGAATAGATGTTCACATTGTGAAGGGTGAGGAAATAAAGCAGCGAAGTACACAGGGACCTGGTCAGTATGTGAAATTTGCAAATATTCTGCTAAGAAATAGTGTCTCACTATTTGTCTTTTAACAGAGAATGACCTGATCCAGGTGACTTTAGGAAGGTTGGTTTGGCAACATGTAAAATAATTGAATGGTGAAGAAGCAGAGAACAGAATAGTCTTTGGCATGTGGTGACGTGGCTCCACTTTACAGCTATGAAGAAAGAAGTGAGATAATAGTGACCTACTTGCACTGGGACTTGAAAGAGGTGGCTTGCTGAGAAATCCCTGGAGGCGTCAAGTTTAGGGCAAAAGGAATGATGACCACCTGACCAGAAGGGAGGGCTTAGGAGGGTGCTGCTTGGTGGTAAAGAGAAGCCTGACAGCAGCACCGAGTTAAGAAGACACGGCAGTCAAATGGAACACTCAGTGGGACAGTGGAGTAGAACCAGGAGTGAGGTTACAGACTGGACAATCTCCACAGGAGTTAGAGTTAATGGTTATGTGTAATTTCCAGGGAAATAGTAAACTCAGACAGAATGACTCAAGAACCATACTTGGGAAATATCCAGTGGCCAACTACGAATATTGAAAACTTCTGCCTACAGTGATGATGAAGTATTGACTCTGGGATTTTGTTTTTTGCCTGAAATGAAACTTGAAAATGGTAACCAAGCACCTTCAGGGACAGAAGTTGTCTTATGATTTATTTCATGCCTACTTGAAATAATAAATGTTTAGTTAATAATTGCCCTCATATAGATCAGAATTTAATCTGTGATTAGCTTCCCTTCTAAACATTTGGTGAAATAATAAAGCAGCAGTTAATACTCACCATCTCAAACTTCACTGTCAGTTACAAACGCCCAACAAAAAGAACTCAAATGTGTTCTTAACCATATTGGTTTACATCATTTGCCAACACAGTTGACCTTAGCCATCTAACCTTCAGGAATATTCATTTCATAATGGTGTGTTACCTAAAAGTAAGACATCGGGGACCTCCATGGTGGTGCAGTGGGTTAAGCAACGCATTATGACGTAAACCACAGCCACTGCAGCATGAGTTCGATCGATCCCTGCAGCCGTCCGGGAAGGTGATCCAAATGGCATGGCAGACTTCTCCTGCAGTGCCTGCTGCTCTCTGGTGGATCCTGTCACCTCCACACCTCTGGCCTGTACCCCAGTGCTTATATGCATAAATAAATAAATCTTTTTTATAAAAAAGTAAGACATCATCTTTATTGCATTTTAAGCACTTTAGAATGCTTAGAAGGAATGTTCTAGTCATATGATAATCCCCTTGACCTGGTAACTTCAGGAGGACGGGGAGCCATACCATCTAAGGAACAGCTGCTTCATCACCAACTAAATGTGAGTCCTTAATTGCTTTGGATATTTTTCTTTATGTGGTTCGACTTTTTAATATGATTTTTTCCCCTTAGAGGCTCATTCATGATGCAAGAAAGAGAAATTTACATCTTTAAAATGTTACTGCTTATATCTCTATTGCAGTTATCTGACTTCATCCCTGATTCAGTGAACTGCCATGAAAACAGGAATCTGAACAGCTTATCTGCTGGAGGTTACCAAATGGTATCGGCCCATGTGGGCCTTTGCCTGGGTTCTTGTCCACACAGACATAAGTCAGACACACAGAGATTCAGGCACATGTGGGCATGTGCATGCGTGCCCGCACACACACACGCACACACACACAATTATAGTAATAGGAAAAACCAGACAGTCCAACTCCCTACATCACAGAAAGGATACTGCCCTCAGGCATTACCCCTGAGTAGGGACACAGTGAATGTCTGGTCTCTATATCCACATACAACTTTGGTTCAGGAGGTGGTACTATAGTTGGTTTGGATCCCCCCCACCCCCCGACCCTGGAGATATTTTGAAACCCTAACCCCTAGTACCTCTTTTTGTGACCTCAGGCTTCCAGAATGTAAGGTACTAACACCCCCAAGGAGTTCATACATACTGATTTGCATAATCCTCATTAAAAAAAAACTTCTGAGCAGGAACTATGATTATCCTCATTTAAAATAAAATTTTCTTTACTTGAAGTAAAAAAATGATATAAAATGTAATATTTTTAAGTGTATGGTTTGGTAGTAGTAGGTATATTCACGTTGTTATGAATTACATCCCGGAATTTTTATCTTGCTAAGTTGAGATTCTAAATCCCTAAACAGCAGCTATGACTATTTCCATTCTATGTAGGAGGAAATTGAGGTACAGAGAGGTTAAGCAACTTGCCCAGTGTCACACAGCTGTGAGAGGCATCATTTAGAAGCATGCAGTTTGTCGCCAACACCAACAGTCTTTTCCCCAATTTTTATTTATATATTTTTACAATGTTGTTCATTTTTGTACAATGTTTGATTTCTCCTCTCAGGTGGTGTCCCCATAAAATTATCACCACCAAGACACCCACAAAACCTACAGTCTTAATTGGTTACCTGTGAGAGAAAATTATTTGAAATAGAAAAAATAAACTTTAGTACCAAAATATCCTTTCCTAAATAAGCAATACAGTCATATAACTGAAAGTAAAACTTACACATATACCTATAAATCATGTGTGTATGTATGTATATGTGTAAACATGCAACTATATACATATATCATCACATACACACAAAGAAAGTTCAATAGAACTTATCTGTGTTCGGCATCAAGTTCCCCTTCTCCCTACAGGTTCACACTATCTTATTATATATGCTTTCAAATGATCTTTATGCAAGTAAAAGTAAAAATATGTATTATTATACATTTCTCCCACTTTTACACAAAAATATAGTCTATTATACACCATTTTGTAATGTCATCTTTTCACTTAGTATCTGTGCACAAAACTTCACATCTATTCATAGAGATTATATTACTCAATTGTATTAAAGTGTAATTTATAGAACTGGTTACCTGCAGAGGGGTCTCTATATTGTTTTCAAGCTTTCACTATTACAGATTGTTTTACAGTGAGAAATTTTGTACATAAGTTGTTTCCATATATGAAAATAACCCAAAGAATAAACGTTCCGAGGTAGAATTGCTGAATCCAGGGCATACCCATTTGTAATTTTGATAGATGTTGCCACTTGCCTAATTTGCCAGTCCATTAGCAAATTCCTCACAGCTTCACTAACAGAAAATGTTAGCTTTAGTTTTTGTCAAGTGAAAACTGGCATCTGTGACATTTTAATTTTCCAAAAGCTGAAGTTTTAACTTCAGGATAATAACATGTGTCAAAGTATAATGATATTTGCTTAGTGAATTAAAGTATCCACAGATCATCTATATGCCTTATAATAAGTATTTAATATACACAAAACTCACTAATTTCTTTGCTCTATTAATTTTTTAAGTATTTCCCATCTATTTGTAAATTAAAGCATTTGGTGAATATTTGTGAGTAGTGGATACTCTTATATGACCTACTGGAAATAGACTCTGAGAACTTTAAAGGAGGAAGGAAAAAAACAAATCTGGTTTGTTCAAGCCAGTAAGAAAGTTGGTGAGAAATACTAGATGGTAGAAAGGAAATAAAATTTGCAGAAGAAGACAGTGTGAGAGCATAGGGATGTTGGAAGAAACCAAAGAGCTCTTGTTAAGTCAGGGTTGGTTGACTAGACCTTCCTTCTACCAGATCCTGGTTCTAAACAACCATTTCTATTCTCGAGGAGTCACCTGATTGATCCCCAACATCCACACTTGTGCCTGTCATCATCTATTCCCTACACTGAAGTCAGAAGGAGTCTGAGGTACGATCTGATGCTGCAGTGGCACCATATTCTTTCTCCCCTGAGGTTTCCTATGAAGGACTGAATGTTTGGGCCTCTCCCATACTCCTGAATTAGATGTTGAAGCACCAAGATGGTATTTGGAGATGGGACCCATTGGAGGTATTTAGAATTAGATGAGGTCATGTAGTGGGGCGCACATGATGAAATTAGTGCCCTTCTAAAGAGAGACACCTGAGAATTTGTTCTTTTTATCTGAGCCATGTGAGAATATAGCAAACTCTATGAGAAGTCAGGAATTGCTGATGCTGTCACCCTAATCTCAGACTTCTAGCCTCAAGAACCATGAACAAAATAAACGCCTGTTGTTTAAGCCACTCAGTTTATAATATTCTAGTATGGCAACCCAAGCAGACTGAGACAGTTTCTGTTTTCATTTCTCTAAGTACCACATACCCTTCCTTCACAGGGTATGTTTTATGACTTATCAGTTTAGACACCGACACCTGATTTTTGATTATTCATCAGACTGTTAACTTCCCTAGAGAAGGAAAGATATTTCTTTTTGCAAGTGTTCAATAATTATAACTCGAATTGATGACTACTAAGACTGGCTGTATGGACTTTCCAGACTGAAGGAGCTGAATGGCAAAATGCAGTTGAAAGCACATATTCAATTTGTACTTACTCATATAAGACACAGTCACATACAAACACACACACACAGAGCTATTTATAGCCAAAAGTATGCTTTATTGATGAGGATATTTAGGGATATTAAGAAATGAAAGGCCACTTTGTTCTGCTGAGCACCTTCATGGGTATGAGAGGAGATGGGTGGAGCAGGAGGAGAGAGGTTAAGTCCCATACAGTGAGAAAAACAAAGCAGTCCTATGAGCAACCTTTGGATGAGGAGAGATGAAGAGGGAGGCAAAATGGTGGAAGACTAGCACCATAGTTGTAGAAATGACTGGGTGACTAACTTTTTAAGGCTATGGATATCTAAATACTGCTTCATTTTACCTCATCTATTAACAGAAATTCCTTTTATTTCCTCAAACCGTTATTAAAGTTTGATACATACCTAAATGTCAAGTGTGAACAAGTTTCCTTTAGTGGGGAGGAAAGGCTGGTGCTTGGGAAAATTAAGGGAGAGGCTTCATTTCACATTCGACCTCTCTGGTGTGGAAAAGGGAGATGATGGTGCTTACTGTGAGCTAACTCCTGAACTGAACTAATTCTGCCAAGGCTGAGGACAGACCTGATGTGATCCCTGAGCAGGATTTAAGTTCCTGGAAATTCTTAAAAGCGTTGGAGAAAACACAAGACTTTTCACAATCTTCCCAATGGGTTTTGAGCCAATTTTACGTAGAGCTGAGCAAACAGGGTGAACTCAGTTGACCCCTATGAGGAAAAATATCCCACAAACAATAAAAACCAAAACCAAACTTTAACGTGGTAGCAATCAAAAATCCAGTTTCCTGTTGTCCTTGAGCAATTCAAAGTTAACATTCACACACCCCAGTTGCCACCACCACCCTCACACTGGGCAGGTAAACGACTTAGTTGTAATTCTGGGGTCTGATTCAACTTGGGACCGGAAAGGATTAGAAGGAGGTGCGTTATATAAATGCTCACCTTCAGCAAGAGAGAACTTTAAGGAAGTAACAACATGCTATAAAACTGTACAGAAAGAATAGCTGAAAAACGTGAGAAGTAGGGAATCTTGATTAACTGAATAAATAAGAAATGACATCTCCTTTTTAGATTAGGCATGTAAAATATGAGAACCTGAAACACCGGTTTGGTTATTAAAGGGCATTAGTAAAGGAAACTTGTGGTATTGGAAGAATCAAGTCATGGGGAAAAGGGAAGAACAGGAAATGGTTGACTTTTAGACTCGATGTTTGAGTGACGCTGACAAATCTAGAGTAAACCTAATGAGGCCACATCATTTATATAGTCAGTGTGAACAAATTTTTGTTGTTTTGCTGGGAAAGTCAGCTTAGCTCAGAGAAAAGATAGCTATTGGATTGTCCAGAACATCTTTATAAAAGCGTGGCAGTGTGATATAAGTCACAATAATTTGGATACCAAAGGTGGGACAGGGGTACTCTGAAATTTATTTCTGGATAGAAATTCTTCCCAATTTTCCCCAACCTGGCAGCACAGGTATCTAAGCCTATTGTTGCTGCATTTTCCCTGGACACATTGTGTGGAGAGATATGTTAGCCTTGCAGTTTAGAATAACCAAGATCAAAAGCAGAACTTGTAGTATATCATTTAAATAAGGTGGGTGGGAGGTGGAGGGGGATGGAATGAATTGTTCAATATGTACTATCATAGTATACAGTATATGAAAATATGGCTAATCATTAAAAATATGAAATCAGACTCTTAAAACCACAGTCTTTAAACTGTCTGGTAACACAAAGGAGATTCAGTGTACAGGAAAAATTACCATTAAAATCTAATTCCCAGCCATGAGCTCATGGAGCATTGCTGGCTAAAGACTACCCTCTAGTGGTCATTGAGAAGAATTACAAAACTGGCAAAGTGCAATATAAATATCTGACAGAAATGGGATAAAGAAAATGTGAAAAATTAAAAGTTCGGTTTAATTTTTCCTTGGTGTCAGGAAAAAATAATCACACTATAAAGTAAGTACAGTGGCAATACATGCCTGTTCATAATAACGCTCGTAACCTAGATGAGCTGGCAGGAATTTCCAAATGCTGTCTACAATCTAAATAAAGTACCAGAAAAGGAGCATTTCTACCAATGACAGATCAGCTGAAAATATAGACACCATTTACAAAAGTGGTCAAAATACAATAGTCATGAAACTTTTGTTTTTCTTCACTACCCTTCACATCAGCCTCAATTAGTTATTCCATCCACAGAGAGTATAACTGTAAAGGTCAGAGTCAATTCAGAATCAGAAAATCAGGGTGGCAGCTTCTTAGTTTCACAGACTTCTTGCTCCTTGACCTGAAGATTTTCATTTAATCTCTCTGGGCCTCACCTTTTAAAAATATTTAATATGTAAATTGTGGTTCTTCCAATCTCCCTGGGTATGGAAATATGTAATGTCTATAAAAGCACTTAGTAAATACTATCGTGCTAACATAAATATTACTCATGACTGGTCTTGAAATCCCTAGATGAGGAACATGAGATTGGTAAAAATAATATGTGAAAATGGTATTTAAATTTATTTTAAAGTTTTTTAAATATTTAAAAGCTATCATTCTAAAATAGTTTACTAACAATATGTTTGAGGAGAGTTGAGTGATGGTCAAGTTTATCTGGCATAATTACAGATTTAATCTATGCCCTCATTCAGAAATTTTTTTTTTTTTAAGATTTATTTATTTATGCATACAAGCACTGGGGCACAGACCAGAGGTGTCGGGGGGTGAGAGGATTCACCACAGAGAGCGGGGAGCAGAACAGGCAGATAACAGAAGCACACTGCTGAGGGGAGCAGCGGGCNCAGCAGGAGAGGTCTGCTGCGCCATGTGGGTCCCCCTCCCTGGCCGGCAGCAGGGATCGAACTTGTGCTGCAAGTGGCTGCAGTTTGCTTCATAGTGCGTTGCTTAACCCACTGCGCCACCAGGGGAGGCCCTCATTCAGAAAAATTATCGTATCTTGTGTTCTGTCCTGAAGTTCATCACTTTAGAAATTCTACCATATTTCTAATATATTTCTCTGAAGTTTGAGTAATTTGGTTCTAAATTATTAAAATGATTATGGGTAAATCTAAATTAAGTTTCACTTCAAGTTGACTTACCTGAGATACTAAGTAAGGCTCAAACTTATGAATGGGTTAAATGACACTATCATTACTTGAGTAAAAGCTACTTCCTAGATTTTCCCTGGGGACTTTCTAACTGGTAGTATTTATATATCTATTAACTTTTGGAGAGGGGGTAGAAATCAGTTGCTACAGGGCATTCTCTGGTGGCTCAGGGGGTTAAGTCTCAGCAGCATGAAGCAATCAGCAGCCACTGCAGCAGGAGTTTGATCCCCGACCAGGGGGGTGATCCACACTGCAGACCTCTCCTATCACACTCTGCTACTCCCCTCAGCAGTGTACTTCAGTCAATCTGCCAGTTCTGCTCCCCACTCTGTCTCTGGGATTCCTCTCCCCTCCTACCTCTGGCCTGCACCCCAGCTCTTGTATGCATAAATAAATAAATCTTCAAAAAAAATCAGTTACTACATCAGTTAAATAGAATACAACTAATTTCTAATTTATTAAATTATTTTCCAGTAGCTTCATCTAACGGAAGTCAATCTGTTTTATTTTCCAAGCCAGTGGGATAGTAGACACAAAATCATCCATTTCAAACAACATGCCATTCTTCTAAATTTAATGCTAAAGTGGTACTTTAGTTTTTATGTAGAATTGGTTTATGATAGGAAAATACCCCTGGAAATTAAAGGACTATTTAGAAAACAAATCATTTAATCCAAATAATTCTGCTCTGGTCATTAATTACAAGGACAAACTTTCCTGCCAACTCCTTACATATGAGATAAGGAAGGACAGGAAATGAACTCAGCAAAATTTACTATTTTTCTTCTCTAGCTTAGAACAGGTTTAACTAAGACTCAGAAGCATTTACTGTTTTGTGCAACATGTAAATAGCAGTTCATTGTATTTTCTTGTTTAAGGAAGCAATACTCAAAAGGAAAACACCCCCAGGAGGCACAGATAAAAGCAAAGAGAGGTGGTTCTGAAAGTAACCCTCTGGGGGAAAACGTGGCTCTCCTGAAATCGCTTCTCAAGAGAATGAGGTAGTTCAGGAGCGCTGGGGCCTTTCTACATATTAGATTCACCAGGGAGGGGCCAGTGAGCGCTAATGCTCACACAGATCAAAAAAACCTCTGAGTCCTCAGACATCTTCTAGTGCCAGGAAGGGCACAGAACAAGTTCTCAATGATTCTGGGCAGACGGGGTAAAGGAGGAGTCCTGGAGCCCTTGGTGGCTTTCATGCTTTTATTTACAGAGACCTGGTACTTGGCAGGCCTCCCAGCCCCCCAGCACATCTCACTCTCTGGGTTTGCTGCTGCTCTGCTTGTTCTTCTGCTGGCCTCCGCTGGCGTCCAGTTCGCCTGGCGTCCTCATGACCCCCGTCTATGCCGGTGTCTAAGCCCAGGTGCGCCCACTTGCGCATGCCCACTTAGGCATGCACGCAGCACACAGGTGCCCATCATCACACCAATGGCGGGAGGGTGGGAAAATCTTAGAACTTTTCTCTGACCCTACACATCTGTATTTAAGTTCCCTGGGTGGTGACGTTGTGCAGCTAAGCTTAAGAGAAACTATAGTAATTGAGAAACACATTTGAAAGCATCAAAGTGTTACAGGGTAATTTTAATATAAAATGGTTTTTTTTTACTGGATTTTTTACCTGCGCGTTTAGAAGATTTTTATAAGTTTTAGCTTTAGGTACACGTGATAAAAGTTATTAACAGGTTTTATTTTATGAAAGAAGGGGAATAAAATAGTAATAATACTAAGGGGAAAAAAGAGGGATACAAATTTGTAAATATTTCTTTAAAAAAAAAAAAAAAGAAAGAGCCCAAGGTTTATTTTTGGTTTTATAGCCAGCCTGGCTGCTTAACTCTATTCTTAGGTTTTAGTGATTTACTCTTAGATAATTATTTTATTGGATTTGTGGTTTTGGAACACTGATGGTCTGGAGTGGGGGTTGGAGTCCACACACCCACTTGTGTAATCCATTTAGGACTACCTTTCCCCCTAACAAAAGTATTGTGTAGAGTAAATGGAAAAGGGATCAGGCTTTTCCGCCCTCCAGCCACTGGTGTCCACGATGGACACCCGCGGACCTGCACGCATGCCTAATGGCGGCCACCCCGCACTAGAGTATGGGCATGCGCAAGTGGGCGCGCCTGGACTCAGGGGTGAATACGGGCGGCATCAGGAGGACGCCAGGAGAAGGAAAGAGAGCAAGCAGCAGAAGAGAAGAAGCTGCAGTAGTAGCAGAGACACGAGAGGCTAGAGAGCCCAGAGCGTGACCATCCAGCTCCTCTACCTGCCCTGTACCTGGTCACCTCCGCTATGATGATGTAAGAAAAGCCTAAAAGAAGCACTGAGGGCTCCAAGACACTTCCTCTGTCTGCTGGAATCATCAAGAACCTGCTCTGTGCCCTCCTGCCGCTCATGTTGCCTTCTTTTTTTGATCAGCCATGATAGGATCACAAAGTGGGCCTCCCCGGTGGCGCAGTGGGTTAAGCAACGCACTATGAAGCAAACCGCAGTCACTGCAGCACAAGTTCGATCCCTGCTGCCGGCCAGGGAGGGGACCCACATGGTGCAGCAGACCTCTCCTGCTGTGCCCGCTGCTCCCCTCAGCAGTGTGCTTCCGTTGATCTGCCTGTTCTGCTCCCTGCTCTCTGTGGTGCATCCTCTCACCACCCCCACACCTCTGGTCTGTACCCCAGTGCTTGTATGCATAAATAAATAAATCTTAAAAAAAAAAAAAAGGATCACAAAGTATTGTTCTAACTTCCTACTTCTGCAAGTCAGAAGTAAAGCTTCACTTGGCAGGTACTTGAACAGATGAGAAACCGCTGCTACGGATCTAAAAGACTAAGTCACTGGACCAGCAGGGAATCTAGCTGACTTTAGTTGAGTATTTGGACTCCCTGCCAGAGACTGGAGGGACCAGCAAATGGGCCAACATCTTTAACGAGCCGACAAATACTTAGAGCCCCAATGTGCAGCGAACAAATCAAGAAGAAAGGCAATATGTGCTCCAAATGAGTTAAGAGCAGGTGGAGCAAAATCATAGGTGTTAAAGATTTATGAAAGTAAATCTGACAATACTAAAATACTGGGTGGAGTTCAAGGAGTCTGAGAGAACAAATGCACGGCAGGAGGGAACGGACCAGTGGGACGAGGACAAGGAGCAACGAGATGACGTTTGCAGGCTCGAAAGCAGTGCTTCTCAGCCGTTTCTAGTAAAGGAGCCGCAGCCTAGCGTCACGGAGGGCTTGCTGGCTGCACACGCTGGGTTCCCACACAGACCCATAAACCCTGACACCTGGACCGGGGAGGGGGGGGGCAGTGTTTACAGGTGTTCCAGGTGTTTGGGGCTCCAGGTGACTCTGGTGCATGCTAAAGCTTGAAAAGTTCTCTCGGGTTTTTCTTGAGACTAACTCTGTAGGTGTAGGCCTACACCTAGGTGTAGAAGGCAAAACATTGTAAGAAAAAAAATGGTAAAAACTGAAATGATTAGAAATAAAACTCAAGTTACTTTAATCTACTGAAGGTCAGGAATTCACGGCAGTCACTGCAGGATACAATCTGCCTAAAAAACTACAGATTTTTGACTATTGTACAAATTTTATAAATAATGCTTTCATATTTATACATTAAAAAAAAGTCTGTAGTTTGGGGCATTCTTGGAATGGTATTATAGAAAACTGACCATTATATCACTCACATCTATTAAAGCAGAGGCCTTCTGGATGTTATGTACTCTCGGGATTCTCAAAATCCAAAATAGAATCATGGGGCTGTTCAGGTCCAGGTGATGCTGGACAATTCATTCTAAGACAAAGCAAGCCTGGGAAGCAGAGTGTGTGAACAGTCCCACGTGACCACTTGGCACTCGGTGCCTGCAGGCACGCTTGTTCTCCCAGCGTAGGGTCAGAGGAAAGTTCTCAGGCTTTTCCGCCCTCCCGCCATTGGTGTGATGATGGGCACCTGCAGTCCTGCACGCGTGCCTGAGTGGGCATGCACAAGTGGGCGCACCTGGGCTTAGACACGGGCATAGAAGGGCGGTGTCATGAGGACGCCAGTAACAGAACATAGAGCAGCAGAGAAGGAGAGAGACAGAGGCAGACGGAAGAAAGAGGAAGAAGAGAGAGGCCAGAGAGCCCAAAGAGAGTGAAGATGTGCCGGGGGCTAGGAGGCCTACCAGCCTCCTGGCCCCCCAGCCCCTTTGCCTGCTGTGTACCTGGTCGCCTCTGATAATACAAGCCTAAAAAACTCCAAGACTCTTTCCTTGACCCGCCTGTCCCGAATCATCATGAACTTGCTCTTGTGCCCCTTCCTGGCACCACACCCAGTCTGGATCCCATAGTGCCTAGGCGCTGCCACCATTTCCTGCTCTGCCCTGTGTCCTGACTTAAGGCTTCCTTGACCGTCCTCCCCTTCCTCTTTTCCTCCTCCTTCGCAGCAAAAAGTAACGATTCTCCATTTCATTATCTCAGAATCCTTGCTATCACCCGGTTCATTTAACCAGTGGTTGTTTAGCTGCACTTAAGTTTTGGAAGTTTTTTAAAAACATGTATACCTGGACCTGCTGCAGACCAATTGCACAGGAATCTCTGCACATATTCCCCCAACCCCACCTCACCCCCATCAGTGTAAAATTTATACTCTTTGAGGGAGATTAATAGGCAGGCCAGAATTGAGAAGCTCTAAGCTGATTTACAAAATTGACATTGTTCACTGCAGTCATATCTGAACTTTATGAAACCTGAAGTGCTCATTAATCAGAGAAGTGACCAACTTAACATAATTGTCTTCTAGCACATGGAGCACCAGTTTCCTGGGCTGGGCTGAGGTTGCACAGCGCTGGCTGATCTGTGGAGTGGTCCCAGACTGCCTTGGGTCTTCTCCTGTGTACCTCATTAATACTAAGGAAAATTTGTCACAGGTACCCCCACTTAACATAAGGAGTGCCTGCCAAACACAATGTTTCTTTAACACAAGTACAGTTTTAAGGCCTCTGCTGCAGGACTAATGGTGTGTTCGCTATTCTAATGGGTTTTTAATTTTAATGATGTGTAAAATTCCCAGCTGATAGTCAATAAGATATTGAGATGTACAGAACTATTGCATTGGAATGAAATGCTATTGTCTCTTTGATCCAAGTTTATTACTTTTGTATTCTAAAACACCAGAACCTTAAGCGAGAAAGATATCTACTAAAATCCCTACTTTTTTTTGGTATTCAAAAGGGAAGTTTTATTATAAAAGGGAAAGAAGAATAAAGGACACTTGCAAAGACGCAAATGGGCGAAAAGGGAGGCCCAGAAAGGGACAGGTTTGCTGAGAGAGGCCTGCATGGACGCGGGCAGACCGTCTTGAGAGCTGAGGAAGATCAATGAAAAGCAGCCCCTGCAGGGTACAGGTCACGGGCAGGCAGGAGGCTGCTGCCTTGCAGAGGGACAGAGATGGCGAAAAGGAGCACCTGCAAGGTCACAGGGGGGCAGGAGGACCGCTGTCTCTTTTAAAATATTTTTAAGCGGGGAGAGAACACCATTTGCCCTGATTTTATATGATGGGAGAAGTTTTAAGTTGTGGAGGTGAAAGAGGAAGTAATTAAAGGCAGAGGTTTCCCAGTTCAGGGGCCTTCATGGTCCTAAATACCCCAATGTGGGGGTAATAGCCCAATGGCAGCCATTGCACCATCTCTTGCTTGCCAATTCTGAGCAACCAAAGTTCCACAACATGGGCATTTAAGATCAGATTTCAAATATTAAGTTACTGGGTTCAATACCCACCTTCAGCAGCAAAACAAGGCCCAGCCTGGGAGTCCTGGGAGGATCTGTTCTGTCCCTCCTCCAACCCTGCACCTTCCTTGGGAGGAGGCATTTGTAGGATCTGGAAATATGCCCACAAAGGGCCCTTGTCCTCCTAGACCATGACCTGGAAACTGGGATTTTAGACTTGTCTAGCAAAATGGCCACGGTGCCCACGTGGCGCTATTCCCCCGGATGCCCTCTAGAGGGCAGTCATGTCACCAGCATGCACAGGCCTAGGCCTCAGGGGCTGTGCATGGGAGGTGAGGGGTGGGCCAGGGTATTTGTTCAGAACTTAGGCAAGTGGTTTGGCATGTCCCACACATATATAGAGGTGCCTCATGGCTCCAAATGGAAAGAGAAGGGATGGGTCACAAGCTCCTTACAAGTTTCCTAACACAAGCTCCAGTGTTAAATTCCTCAACACTGAGGGTTGAATCTGAACCTGACCACTCAGGCTATTATCAAAGTAGATGTATGACAATTGGACGACACACCCTTGACACTGACCTACAGACCGAACCTCCATGGTAAGGTTCTGCATTTGAGCTTGACCTTACCGGTCACTGGCCAGGCTGATTTACCAAGGAAGGAGGCATAGGCTTCCATAATTTAAGTCTGTGTAGGGTGCTTTACAACTTTTCCATGTTAAGACATCTGGTACAGAGTCCTCCACCGCATTCTTATCTAAAGTCTCATAAATTCCAGAAGTAGCCCTGTTTCTCCCACCGCTATGCTAGAACTGCTGAACCAAAATGTCTCAGGTGGGGCATGTAAGTTTGAATTTCCGAGGCTCCTCAGACAATTTGTATTCATAATTCACTTTCCAAACAGGACCCTTATCGCCTCTCATTTTTTTATACTAAGTGTTAACAAAGTGGAGCTGAGTGATTCATTTACAAACAGACATGGCAGATAAAGGGGCCAGATTTTATTGGACCTTGAGGCACATGGCAAGCCCAACTCCATTCTGCTTTGGAAATAAGTTCTGGTCTTTCTCATTCCAAAAACATTGCGGGGGGGGGGGGGGAGCTTTGAAGGCCCCTCATCAATNGGGGGGGGGGGGGGGGGGAGCTTTGAAGGCCCCTCATCAATCACTCCTGCCGTCAGTAGAATCCTCTCATTGCTTTTGAGATCGGTGTCCTTCCCTCCTAGTTGGTGAGCCTCATTCTTTAATCTAATATCTGTTTTCTTTCCCTAACTGTATCTACTCCTCAGTGCCTAAAACTTCTGCTACACCATCCAATAGTCTACGCCAGAGTCATTTGATCTCTCCTGGAGGTGAGAGACTATCTTGTTTGCACTGAGCCTATTACTAGCCTGGCAGCACATTGGGATCACCTGGCCAGCCTAAAAAAATTTCCCAAGCCCAGACCACATTTCATGCAATGAAATCTCAGTTTGACTCTGACCTGCGATGTCTGTGTGCAGCAAGAGTATGAAGAACAGATATTATTCTGCCCGCATATCAAACATTTCAAAGAACCCTTTCCTCCAGGTACTCAGACACATTGGCCATTCCTTTAGTATTTTTATAGCATAATGCAAACACTGGTAGTGAATTGGAGTCCAGTTTCTCTGCCCATCCTGTTAAAATGCCTACAGGAACTGCCTCCAACGGTGATACCCACCAATACATACTCCAGGAGATTCTGTACAGAAGTTTTATGGACAGTTAGCAACAAAAATGTTTTTCAGCATTTTAAATGGAAGCTGAATTTAGTTATACCCTGAGGGCCTTTTTGGCTAAGAGAGCTCTTATTTTTTTAGGATTCTGTTACAAAACATTCTAGAGATGTATCCAGCCTACACCCTGTCATTTAGAAATTTAATGTGTACAGAATGAAAAGCTGTATTTGGAAATCCAAGGTCGGTGACTCAGTAGAGGGTTGGTCTCTCCCATTAGGAAGGAAGGGCTGAGATTCATGTATCATTTAGAAACCTCAGGATGATTCCTCCTTCAGTTTCTGTCATTATTCTGTTCACACATCAAAAATTTCAAAGATAGGGCCTCCCTGGCAGTGCAAGGGGTTGAGTGCTGCACTGTGGGGCTTCTGCAGCCACCGCAGCATGAGTTTGATTCCTGGTTAGGGAGGGGACCCACATGGCACAGCAGACCTCTCCTGCCTCGCCCTCTGCTGCCCTCAGCAGTGTGTTTCAGTCAGTCTGCCTGTTCTGCTCCCCACTCTGTCTCTGGTGAATCCTCTCACCACCCGCGACTCTGCGCTATAAATAAAATCTTTATTTATTTATTTTTTAAAGATTTTTATTTATTTATGCATACAAGCACTGGGGCACAGGCCAGAGGTGTGGGGGGCAGGGGAGGATTCACCACAGAGAGCAGGGAGCAGAACGGGCAGATCAACGGAAGTACACTGCTGAGGGGAGCAGCGGGCACAGCAGGAGAGGTCCGCCGCACCATGTGGGTCCCCTCCCTGGCCGGCAGCAGGGATCAAACTCGTGCTGCAGTGGCTGCGATTTGCTTCGTAGTGCGTTGCTTAACCCACTGCGCCACCAGGGAGGCCCTAAATAAAATCTTTAAAAAAATTTTTTTTCAAAGAAATTTATGTCATTTTCAATATTAGTAAGAAAAAATTACAGCTAAATTAAGGGATTTTAAAGTCATTACTGTTCTTGGCAATTAACAAAATAATTTGCATGTTTATCAGAACTTTCAAAACTGACCCTCTAATTTTTAATTGTTGCAGCAGATTTCAAGTACAAATTTTTCAGAAAAGAAGAAAATAAAATCCAGAAAATGAAGACAATACCACAATAAACCATATCATTCATGAAATTTACACCATGTAAATCCTATTTTCTCAATTTCATCAAACAGAAGTACTTTTAGTATAAAGTATTACGCACCTATATTACAACAAAGTGCTAAGAGGTTGGACATGTATCTTACAGGACCATCTCCAGACTGCCCAGAGGGGGCATCAGTTGAATTATGTTGGACTTTGCTCAATTTTAGTTGTTCATTAATCTGTTGATGAGAACTGTACTCTCCCCCTCCATTCTATCAATAGATTTCTTTGTACAATTCTGTCTCACCCCATATTTAGTCTCACAGTCAGAGTATCAGGGTTACTGTCACCTTCAAACCATTAATTTTTACTCTGAGGCTAAGAGCCCATCTCTGCATGGAGAGCCTATGGGAACTGGTGACTATGTTGGGGGAATTTCTTATTATTATAAGGATAGCCACATTAGAGACGGTGATACAAGGTGAATAAAAATGTTAACTTCTTGAAGGTGGAGAAGGGCTGCCCCAAATTCTTGTGGACCCTTAGGTGTTATTCTTTTTTTTTTAAGATTTAATTATTTATGCACACAAAAACTGTATTGGAGGCCAGAGGTGTGGGGGTGAGAGGATTTACCAGAGACAGAGTGGGGAACAGAACAGGCAGATTGACTGAAGTACACTACTGAGGTGAGCAGCGGGCTGGCCAGGGATCAAACTTGTGCTACAGTGGCTGCGGATGCGTCATAGCGCGGTGCTTAACCCCTTGTGCCACCAAGGAGGCTTCAGGTGTCATATTCTTTAGAAACTGAAAGACAATCTTCACTCCACGGCCTTGTTAAGAATAGTGGGAAAAATCCACACAGTACTCAGCAATTCTCATAGTAGCCAGAAGGTGGCGCTCACTTCTTACAAATAGCAAACATGATGTTGAAAACCAACTCCATGAAGAACCAGACTGTATACAAACGTCCTTAAAAAACAAACAAACCTCAAGGGGTTAAGTCTCAGCGCTATAAAGCTATCTGCAGCCACTACAGTTAGATCCCTCTTTAGGAAGCTGACCCGCATAGTGGCCGGAAGACCTCTCCTGTCTCCTCAACTGCTCCCCTCAGCAGTGTGTTTCAGTTAGGTCTGCCTGTTCTGCTCCCCACCCTGTCTCTGGTAAATCTTCTCATCTTTAGTAATCTGGCCTATACCCCAGTTCTTGTATGCATAAATAAATGAAATAAGTCTTTTTTAAAAAGTTCAGTTAGTTTTACAGTTACAGATAGTTATCCAACAAGTACATAAACAACGGCATTCACAAACATCATGGTTGCTGGCAACCACAAAGTGGGATGCAGAACAGAATGGTTCCTGTACCAATTTATTTATTTGACTTTATTTCTCCTTTAGGTGCTGTAAGTAAATTAACATCTGTATCAACTTTTCCCTACTGTTTTAATGATGTTAAAATGATGAGTACACTCTACTTGAAATTTATGCAAAAAGGTGGTTCAATAGAGTCTGAAAACCTCCAGAGGCCACCCCATGATCAAGCTCAGCTCTTTGAATAGTGAACCACACTTTCATCTCCAGTGTGGTTCTGGATTTCACCAGGACTCCCTCCTGCCTCCAGCCGTGTCTGCCAACCCCAGAGTCACTGCCCTCTCACACCATTCGGTTTGTGGTGCCTCCAGCTTTATTACCATGTCCCTCCTTTGTCCATATTCCCATCAGCCTTTCTTTCTTATTTAAGGATAAACTAATAAGAACTTTAGTGGTTATTAGCATTTGTAAAAATCAGTGTATTTTTCATTTATATAAACTTGTGGGTTTGGGCAGTAGTGGAACAAATTGAGAATGATTTCTGTTACTGACTTTGAACTCGTGCTATAAAAATCTTTGCTATTCAAAATGTAAATAGGGCCTCCCCTGGTGGCACAGTGGGTTAAGCAGCGCACTACGAAGCAGATCGCAGCCACTGCAGCACGAGTTCGATCCCTGCTGCCAGCCAGGGGGGGGACCCACATGGTGCGGCGGACCTCTCCTGCTGTGCCCGCTGCTCCTCTCAGCAGTGTACTTCTGTTGATCTGCCTGTTCTGCTCCCCGCTCTCTGTGGTGAATCCTCTCACCCCCCCCACACCTCTGGCCTGTGCCCCAGTGCTTGTATGTATAAATAAATAAATCTTTTAAAAAAAAAACAAAACAAAATGTCAAAATGTAAATAGACTCAGTTTTCCTGTGGGTTTCTTGATCCTGAATACTCAATGAAACACAAATTGACATGAGAAAATGGCATAATACGTTTGGAAGAACTTGAAGGAAGGCTCTAAGGGGCTAAATCAGAGGCTGCAGATGGAGAGTGGAGGTGAGGGGGCTAAGGCAGGTAACCTGAAGAGAAAAGAAGAGAAAGGAAAGTGATAAGAGTTGAGGCAAAGGGATAGAAAGTGAAAGGGATAGACAGTCAGACATTGAATATAAAATATATCTATGAAAAGGAGATCTCCCTTGGGAAATTTTCTACTGAGACTTCTCAACTCTCTCATCTTTTCGTTTTCTCTTCCATCCTGTTAGTCACCAACCTGCTTTTCCCACTTCTGCTCATTGATTTCTGCTTGGAGACTCACACCAAAAATATCCAAAGCTACTACACACTCCTCATGTCTCCCTTTAGCTGTGTCCTCAGTAGTTATTTTAATCACCCTCAAAGAATTCTGGCTCTGGTATTGCCCACAATGGAGGTTTCTGTGTTCTGTCACTATTTCAGTGCCCTGATCTGGCCGCAGCCACATCCCAGCCCTTAGATTATTCTGCAAACTGCTCTCCTGGCCCTGGTCACGGCCCTGGATCTCACATTTTAAGGAAGCAGCCACCTCTTCCTCCCTCATAGACGAGACTCCTCCTGTCTAAGGTTAACCTCAGAGGCAACAGAACAAAATAAAAACATGAGTTTTAGCCTTGCAAGATCTAGGTTTGAATCCCAGTGCTCCACATCTAAGTAGCTGTCTATGTTGCAAGATAAACAATTTTTCCAAGACTGTCTTCTCATCCGTGGTACTGCTGTAATAATACAACCGCCCTGCAGTGCTGTGGGGATTGTGGTGTGTTCTCTGTGAAAGAACACTAGTTAGTACAAGTGTAAATTCCCTCAGATCACGACCTGATGACTTTTAAATTCCAGAACTTTAAGCCCAGAAAGTATATTATTTTCCCATGGCATAGGGTTGGGACTAAAATGACAACCTCGCTCAGTTCCTGCAAATCTGAGTCCTTGCCCTCCCACATCCCCCACCACCTTCTCTCAGAGCCCCATTTCCTTCACAATTGTAGGTTCTTCTCTTTTCTCCTGAGCCTTAACTTCAAACTTTCCTCCTGATTCCATCCTTGGCCATCTTTTCCCTCCCCATTCTCTTTTGCATCCCCATTCTTCGATGATCCCATACAGGGGGATCATTTTGAGGCTAGTGATAATGTGAAGTTCCCTGAAATCTTTTTCTTGAGTGGCACCAAGACACTTCTGACCGAGGTCAGAGCCCTGCTTACGAATTCACGTGCATTTTAAGGCATTAAGAGACACCCCACCACCCCCATAATATAACAAGTAAAATAAAATAAAGACTTTAAACAATTTCGTTTATAAGGTGCTTCTACAGACAATGCAGTGTTGATCTGTTCTCTTCAGCCTGAAGCACAGGCTGGCGTTGGTTTGCAGGCTTGTCAGCAGCCCCACGCGGCCATTCCTGGTAACGACACACACAACGGAAAGCGCGTCAAAGGCAAGTGTTGCATCTGCCTGGATGGAAGGAAAATTATTTCCCAATTTTCTACCAGGTCAGTGTGCTACATTCCATTTAAACTGGAACACGAAGTAATATTCCTAAATTCTGATACCGATAGGCTTATCTACTCTACATCTCGTGGGGCTTGCTGCTCAGTTGTGTTTTCATTTGTTTCCAACCACTCAATCTCCATCTCTAAGTGACAATTTTCTGGACATTTGCTTCTGGTCCAAGGGCTGTTCTTTCTAGTGGCATGTAAATGATCACGCTTGTTTCCTCAGAAGCATCAGCATCCTGGCAAGGACTGCGACACAGGTCAGCTTCATATAGGTTCAGGCCTCTCATACAATCACACCAGCAATTACTGGTGTCTCTTTGTTAAACTCCATTTTAGCAAATGACTCCTCCCGTAAGAGTGCACAGGCACATCCCCATGCAGATACAGACCAGATGTGGTAATAATTACCTAGCATGATCAACTTCGATATTTTCCTCCTCAATTAATTTCTTTTTGTTGTCCAGTTTGCATGCACCTCTCTCTCTCTCTCACACACACACACACACACACACACACACACACACAAACGCACACATATAAATGCCCCGTTGTTGGCTACTTGTTAATCAGAAAATGAAAATTCATTTTAATAACAATTCGGTAAGATAGACTTATTTTGTATTAACAGATAAATGTGACAAGAATTCCTAAGCAACAAGAAATTATTTTCAAGTCGTCTAGCTTCCCTTTTTCCCTATAATGGTGAGAGTATCTGGCTGAGAGAAAAGCAGGGGTGGGGGAAATCTGCATTTATAGAGGCCATGTGGAAAAAACACAGGCCTGTGCGAGGAAGCTATTCGGTAAAATAAAATTGCAGGTCTTACAAGATCACCACAGCTGGGCACACCACTGTCTGGGCAGAACTGCGTGCTGTTCTTCCCACACTCAGCGTAATGCCTGAGGTTGGCCTCTGTGATGGCTGTACCATCATCGCGGCCTTGGGAGGCACTGTCTGCTCCTTAAAGCATCTAAGTCAGAACCGAAACGTTTGAAAACTACGTCTACAAATCCGGGGGGGGGGGGAGAAGGAAAATAATTCCAGGTAATATAAAACTAGATGTTCTTGTTCAAATTTAGTGTGAGATACACCCACTCCTTGGAAACAGGAGGGTTATCATTACTGGACTCAGAAAATTAACAAACGTATAAACAAATGCAAGACTTGTGGTTGGTGACACTTTTTACTTCTCTGACTGTATTTTTCTCCCTTGTTCCCAGAACCGAGGACTGACAAATTGTGAACCCTGAAACCCAACATCAGCAGGTGTTCTATTTTGCACAAGCAGTTACTTACTCTGGAGCACAGCCAGGCTTAGTAAGTGTGCTCATCATCTACGGCCGTTTCCATGCCCTGCCAGGGCTGGGGAGTGGCTACAACGACTACAAGTTCCACAGATATGTAAATCTACTATCAGCTCCTTTAGAGAACAGGTTTGTCAACTCCTGCACTACAGCTGTACAATTTTCAACAAGGGACACGGGGTGACAGTGGTGGACATAAGAAAGGTCAGTGAGTGACCAGCTAGGAGGAGTGTTGGCTTCTTAAAACCTATGTCTGCAAAATGATAACATCACTATCTGCCAACCATTTCTAGTGAGTCATAGACAGGGAAATGACACTAAAGGAGACCTTCCACACATAGCCAGAAGCTGACAAGCACCAGACAGGAACCCTGTGGGGGCAGGGGGTTGGTTTTATCCAGCTCTCTTGCCAGAAAAGGAGGTTTGGCTTTAGACACAGTGCCTTGGGTTCCACTGAGGATAGACTGCACTTTTCAATCCTGCAAATTCTGCGTTTGTTCAGAGATGCAATTCCCAATTTGATCACAAAAGTTCAAAACTGAAAATGTGGTAAGAAGAAGAAAACATGTTCAAATAAGTGGGTAAAATGAAGGATTTTATGGCAGAGAGACAATAACAAGAAGCATTGAAAAGAAATGCATTTGGAAGAGAAAGGACAGGAAGGTGGCTAAGAAGAACGTGTACAGTTCAGATATCTATATAGCTTTGCAGAGCATCTGCATCTGGCTAGTAATACAGATGGGATATTTAACCTGCTAACACTGTTTGTATCAAGGAAATATCCATGAGGAAATTCCCAATGTGAGGAAGAAATGTGCTAGAGTAGATATCTTTTGATGATGAATAAGAAAAAGAACAGACATAAGAGGTGCAAGTCACCTTCCCATGACTCAGATTGTGGGGACAGGAGCCCCCCTGACAGGGAGCCGCAATCAGAAAGTCTTATGCTTTCATAAAGGGGGAAAGAGTCACTGCTAATACTTTATCACAGGTGATTTTGGTATTGGTTCCTGAAACCATCTTAGAACTAGAGGGGGTTTTTAAACACCACAGAGTGAAGCAAAGCACTGAGTGAGCCAGCACGAGTCACAACGATTCACCAGCAGGTCGTGTGCCCCGTAGCATAGTGGTGTAGTGTGTGGGAACCGGAGTCACACGGCTAGGACCTGCACTGGCTCCTGCCACTTCCTAGCTGTGTGTCCCTGGGCAAGTTACTTCTCTCTTCCGAGTTCATTCAGTGGTCTGGCGGGCGTAGCAATACACCCTGGGTGGTGTTGCTGTAAGAATTAATTGAGTTAATACATACAGAGAACTCAAACAAAGCCTGGCTCAGACTGGTGCTATGACCCTGTCAGCTATTACAACTGACTCATCTATGAGACCAGAAAGGAGCAGGATGCTACAGGCCTGGATCAAACCCGGTGGCTACAGAGCTTTTTTACAAACTCTCACATGATACAACTGAGGAGCAGCAGGAAAGGCTGCCTCCACAGTAAGATAAATAAGTAGCTCCATATCTAGTGGCATAACTAAATTTCACTTCAACTTGCTGAAACCTTTCTAATTTCAAGTCTTGCAACCGAACAGACTGTCAGAACAGAATTGAACAGGGCTATTCTCAGTCTGGTCTATTTAACATTTTTTATTAATGAGGACCCAAAATGATCTTATTGTTAAAAATTATGAAATCCAAACATGAGACTAACTTTCAACATTTAGGATAGACATATGTGGAAATGTCACACCTGAACCACTAGTGATTGTTTCTTTACTGAAGGGATTGCAGAATGAAATAGGAGGCACATATTGAGATAACCTTGAATATTTTATCCATTCTTTCAATTCATTTGCTGTTTATTAACATTTAATATATGTTAGGTGTTATCCTACCTACTTAGACTTTACCAGAACAAAACAATCTGCCTTTGTGGAACTTATGTTCGGGTGAGATCCCTGTTAACCGAAAGACTATGAATCATTAGTCTTGGTTCATTGTATTTCTGCCACTAACTCTGAACAAACCTGACAGACTCACTTTATTTTTCCTCATCTGTAAAATGGTGAGAAAATGCCATCACTTAATATCATGATTCTGGATCATTCACCCAATCAACAAGTATTTATTACTTTGTGCTAGGATCTTGGGGAAAAATAAACTCAAGGTCTGTCCTCATAGAACTGTCTTTCATGGATAAGACAGCAGTTAACACAAGGTAGTTAACATTAATTTTAATATTTAGGTCTAAATGTAAGCTGTGATTAGTATATTCAGGAACACAGACATGGCTCATGGGTTCTCGGTGGTCTTTCTGGGAGTATTCGATAAAGATCTGACTGGTAACTGCACCACACCGCACCATCCATGCCAGCACTGCTGCTGGCGTGTGCAAAGAGCTGTGCTCCACACCCAGGAGGTAAGGAGGAAACTGAGATTTCCATAAACATAGAATGAGCCTTTCCTAATAAATACCCAGTTTTATTTCCAAACTCTCTGTACATGAAGGCCTGAGCCAAGAGGTACTGTAGGTGGGAGAAGTGACAGTCACATCACTAGAAAATGACTGCCTACATTTTGAAACAAATTTCCAAACAGTCCTAGAGCCACAACATTAACCTACTCTGGAATGGCTCAGTGAGAGAGAGAGAGAGACAGAGAGAGAGAGAGAGAGAGTATATTTGGAGAGGGACTTATAGGAGATAATTAAGTTAAAGAGAGAGCGAGAGAGAGACTTTTTAATGTAAAATTATTTCAGAATAATTGTTACAAAACTTTAAAATTAAAGTCATGTTGAGTCTTGATTTCAGGAGATAGAGCTCAGATTCATCATGAGAAGGCAATTTCATGTGTGGTGTGTATGGTAGGGAGGGAGTTAAATGATTAAAGAATAACAGGCCTCCTTGGCGGTACAAGGAGTTAAGGCGCAGCACTAGGAAGCAGAGGCAACCACTGCAGTAGGAGTTGGGTCCCCGACCAGGGAGCTGACCCCCATGGCGCAGCAGACCTCTCCTGTCTCACTCGCTATTCCCTTCAGCAGTGTATTTTAGTAGATCTGCCTGCTCAGCTCCCCACTCTGTCTCCGGTGACTCCCCTCACCCCCAAGCATGTCTGGCCTGTACCCCAGTTCTTGTGTGTGTAAATAAATGAATCTTAAAAAAAATGGTTAAAGAATAAGTCCTTCCTCAGTTACAAACCTCTTCTTTCCATCTATTTTTTCTTTTTTTTTTTTTAACTTAAACATATATTACTTTGTTTTTATTTTTTTCCATTTTTTTTAAATAAAATTTACATATACTTGCCATTAATTGTAATCCCCATGTATTCCCCATCACCATCTCACCAGTGCACCATCACCTCAGTCCCTCGTGTTCCCATCCTCCCTCAACCCTCCTCCTCCCCTCCCCACCAGGTGTCCCCAGTCTGTCCTTGACTCCTCATTTTTTCAAGTACACTCTCTGGTAAAAACAGGAGCCATACTGACATACATTCCTCAGGTATTCTCCACCTATTCCTGCTTCCTCAAGAGGGGCTCCAGAAGGAGAGATGGGAGGCACCTCAATTGTCAGCTCATGGGACATAATGTTACTCAGGAGATGACAGCGCCTCAGCAAGTTTGGGAAATTACACGTGTTCTATTCTTCTTCCTCATTTAAGTCACATATTTTTTAGTATGTAGGGGGAAAGAGGGATCCTTTCATTTTTTATGCATTCAAAAATTATTACTGGGAACCTATTTTGTATGACACTGTGTCCTAAGCATCAGGAAGACCACAAAGGATGACCTCTAGAGTCCTAGTGATAATGATGGATAGAGGAACGGGGGAGGGAGACACTGTAAACATGTTAGCTAATACAGTAAACACATTACTGTGTGTATTAAATATCCTCTAGGTTAGTACTAGGTGCTGAAATTCCCTGCCCCCCTTAAATTCATAGTTTGAAGTTTTAATCCTTAATAAGACTATATAGGAGATAATTAAGTTAAATGAGGTCATAGGGTACAGTCCTAACTTGATAGGATTGGTGAAGGAAGAGAAAATTCTCTCTCTCTCTTTCTTTCTCCATGTGGACCCACCCAGGAAAGGCTAAGTAAGCACAGAGCAAGAAGTCAGCCATCTGCAAGCCAGGGAGAGGATTCTCAGCAGAACCTGGCCGCCCTGGAATTCCTGATCTTGGACTTCCAGTCCCCAAAACTGTGAGGAAATGAATGTTGGTGTTTTAAACCACACAGTCAGTGGTGTTTTGTTGCAGTACCCCAAGCAGATTACATAGTTCAGAATAAGTGCTCAGAATTAAAACTAAGCACAGTAGGAGTCAGAGGGGACTGAGACATGAACAGGGTGACCCTCTGAGGAGAAGACTTCAATAACATGAATAAAGCCAAGAGGTAACTTCAAAAGGTAACTTCCCATCTTAGGTTTAAGAAAGGTAACAATCAGGAGGCCTCTCTGGTGGCGTAGGGGGGTTAAGCAACACATTGTCAAGCATCTGCAGCCACTGTAGCTTGAGTTCAATCCCCGGCCAGGGAGGGGACCCACATGGCGCAGCAGATCTCTCTTGCTTCACCCGTTGCTCCCCTCAGCAATCTGCCTATTCTGCTCCCCTCTCTATCTCTGGTGAATCCTCTCACCCCCTGCACCTCTGGCCTGTACCCCAGTTCTTGTGTGCATAAATAAATAAATATTAAAAAAAAAGAAAAAGAAAGGTAACAACTAGGATATGACAGGGCTTGAGAACAGAAGCAAATAACTATACCCCCTCAGAATAACTTTGGAAAACAGACATTCTCTTGCATGTAACGGATGTTTGCCTACCTGTGTGAGCTCCAGTAAGCCCCACACCCACGGTCTCTGGGCTGTGAGAAAGGGTTAATCATAATCTTTTGCACATAGTTGAGTCATTGAGAGGTTTCAATGAGTTAATACATACAAAACACTGTGCCCATTGCCCGACACATTTTCATTTAATTGAGTCAGTGCTTAACAATAGCTATTACTGTGACTACCATGGCTGCTGGTGTCTCCACTGTAACAACTACTGCTGCTACCATCCCTGTTGTTACTGGAAAGCCATGGACAAGAATATTAGAAATTGCAGCAATGGTTCCTTTCCATTACATTTTCTTTGAGTAGCCTCACCCTGATCATCTCTGGAAAGTTAACTTTGCCTGTCTGCCCTCCCTCAGCTCCATTAGAGGAGAAAAAACCCAATATTAAGCCATTGCATTCTGAAGTAGGAAGCCCTCTGCTTGATTTCAAAGCTATCAGTGTCCAGTGCTTTCTCCAGATGGAGCATTTTTTAAAAAAGATTTATTTATTTATGCATACAAGCACTGGGGTACAGGCCAGAGGTCGGAGTGAGAGGATTCACCACAGAGAGTGGGGAGCAGAACAGGCAGATCAACAGAGGTATACTGCTGAGGGGAGCAGCAGGTGGGCGAGGCAGGAGAGGTCTGCTACGCCATGTGGGTCCCCCCCCCCATCCCCCGGCCGGCAGCAGGGATCGAACTTATGCTGCAGTGGCTTCGGTTTGCTTCATAGTGCGTTGCTTAACCCACTGCGCCACCAGGGAGGCCCCAGATGGAGCATTCTTTCTGCTCACAGACACCAGAACACTTCCAGGAGTCTGTCCTGGCTCTTTCATTCCTTATGGGTCAGGGTGCAGGTGAAACCTCTTTTCTAGCACTGAAAACTGTTAGCAAGATGAAGTTCCCTCCAGTGCCCCTAGGGAAGAGCATGAAAGAGAAGATGGGATTAAAAAAAAAGCAAACAAGAAAGTGAGAAGCAGGAGTGAACAAGAAGTGAGAAGAGAGAGGTGAGTGTGGGGAGACTGAGGGCCCCTAGGAATGCAGGGCGGGCTAACTAGTTGAGACTTGCAATCTAAAGGGAACCAAAGAAATGGAATACGTGGGCAGACATTATGCACTTCCGCCATAATTCTCTCACATTGGTAAGGATTTAAGAAATTACTCTGTGCAAAGTTGGAGTGCATTGAAATGAATAAATAATATTGGCGAGTGTTTTCATCTAGGCGTTGCTTTTACGCAGGCATTTTAAGAATGACATAAAGTGAAGAACAATTGTTTTGAGCCTGCCAGACTCTTAAGTTTCCTAGGGACAGAGTGGGTGTGGGTGGCCTCCTTCTGGGCACTAGACTGGTAAAACTGGAAGCAAGTGGGATAACAGGGGATTCGCTGACAGTCCTCTTGCAGTTTTTTTGCTAGTTTCTATAGACTTCTGCTTTTTCCTCCCATTCTGCCAGAAAAATATTTTATTTTGACTATGTTGCCATCAAAATATTATACACTACAACACTGCCTGTCAAACCCTATTATGCATACAGAGTGAGTTACATTATCAGAGTTGTTCTTGATTTTTCTACTCTGTGGAAGCCACACGATCCTCACATTGGTTTATTTTTTTCTTTTGCAGAAAATTTGATGTTAGGCACTAGAAGACTGACTATACAAAATCTTCATCACTGGTATGATTACACTGAATCAAATGAAAACATGAGGGGGAAATGATATTTTAAAGTGAGGTGATTTAGCAAGAATATCTTGACATTAGCGACTTTCCCACCTCAATAGCTATAAAATTTGGGTGGGAGTGATTAAAACAAAAGGAACAGGAATTAGAAAGTTTAAAGACAAGAGCTTGCAAATTAGAACTGTGGTAAAATCTGTTGAGGCAAACCCTACTGAGCCACCAGTGGTATTCTGAATCCACCACTGGATTTATAATCAAAAGACAGGGTTCATTTTCTAATACTGCCATATACTAGCGGTTTTACCTTCCGTGGCCATTGGACCTTGAACGGTTCCTTAGAATGGCAATAATCTTGTGTGTAAAATAGTGACATGAGGGCCTCCCTGGTGGTGCAAGGGGTTAAACACTGCACTATGAAGCATCTGCAGCTACTGCAGCAGGAGTTCAACCCCCAGTTGGGGGGTGACCCACATGGTGCAGCAAACCTCTCCTGTCTTGCCCACTGCTCCCCTCAGCAGTGTACTTCAATTGATCTGCCTGTTCTGTTCCCCACTCTGTCTCTGGTGAATCCTCTCCCCACACCTCTGGCCTGTACCCTAGTTCTTGTATGAATAAATAAATCTTTTTTAAAAAGAAACAAACAGTGACATGATATCTGCATCCCTCAGGGTGGTGAAGGTGAGACAGACCAGTGTTTTGTGCTGTTTAATTATCTTTCTGGAGTTTAAAGCTTTAATTTTCTTGCCTTTTCTCATTTTTTTAAATCTCCAGTATAACGGTAGTATTTATTCACATGTATATTTCGACCCTCTGCCCACTTCTGTCACTTATTCTCTATTTGTTCATTTACTCATGAATGAGCAATTCATGAATCAGTATTCAACTGTTACTAAGCATTCTTGGTAGGTATAAGAAAACTCTCTGCAGGGTAACCCCAAATAGTAAGTCGACTTAGATGAGGGTGACATCTCCTGCACTGCAATGTCTCTTCTCAGATGTCCCTATCACTTCTGTCCCATGCTTGACTTTTAGAAAAAGTAAACTACCCCGACACTAAACGTTGAAGGAATCAGATGGCACTTGCTGCAGGCAACCTCAGTTTCTAAGCAGGAAGTGACATGAAATTCTCTCACCCCATTTTCAGACAGATCTCCTGTGTTTCCTGGGGAATCATGTCACCAACTAGCAAGCAAGCCTGTCAAGGAAAAACTCTTTCTTCCTTCTGACAAGAACACGAAGAAAATGTTTTCCTGGAACCTTGTAGTTCTTTAGTCAATGAAACAAGAATCATGGGTTTCCTGCTATTGCTTCTTTAGTATTCACCTCGCACTATGTATTGTAGCATATTTGGGGTATTAAATGAACACTGAAATATTAGGTTTGTGTTTGATGTTTCAGGGAGAGAGAACAACTCTTCTAATTTGATTAGAACATAAATTAATTTATAGGGCCTCCCTGGTGGCTCAGGGGGTTAGGCAACACACAATGAAGCAAACCTCAGCCACTACAGCATGAGTTTGATCCCTGCTGTCGGCCAGGGAGGGGACCCACATAATGCAGCAGACCTCTCTTGCTGTGCCCTCTGCTCCCCTCAGCAGTGTACTTCTGTTGATCTGCCTGTTCTGCTCCCCGCTCTGTCTGTGGTGAATCCTCTCACCCTCCACATCTCTGGCCTGTACCCGAGTGCTTGTATGCATAAATAAATAGATCTTTAAAAAAATTAATTTATAAAATATGCCAAGAACAACTCATCTGTTCATCTCCAGGGTTGAATCTAATCTTTAGCAAAGGAAGTAAATGAACATTGGTGTTCAAAACAAGATTTAAGAGAGAAATGACAGGGTTAATTTTCATATCATACTTAAGACAATTACTGATGTATAAAAAGATCATGCCATTTTGAAATAATAAGCTTGCTTATTAACTGAAATTTTCTTATTTTAAACTCAGTCATCTATTTGCATGCTTGTATATAATAAGTAGCATACATTTTATTTGTCAAATTTATAGATATTATTAAATTCCTTATATTATTACTTAAAGTTATAGAGCTGTACAATTCTGAAGAAGTGAATTAAAATATGCTGATGTGCTTATGTGTTTTAAGTAAAGATTTTTCACATTTTAAAAAAGTTTTATTTAATAGTCTTTATAGTTATATTGTTTTATACATACATACTTTGGGATAATTTTAACTTCACCACTTGTGTTCAGTAGTATCCTAGAAAATCAGCTGGCTCTGGAGGGAGGGGAATGAAGAAAACTCCATTTTTATCATTTCTCAGCTTCTGTGATATAAACAGTCACACCAAAAACCAGTGTCAACATGACATTAGGGGGCCTGAAGCTGGGAATAGATGCTACTGTATATGACTGGGCTTTCATAAGTCAGCACCAGTCAACTCCCAAACATTACTGATTAGACTGTTTTTTTTTTTTTTTATTATGTAAGTTTCCTCTTTATCTTGTTTATGTTTAAACTTCACATTCTACCTCATCTGATGTTAAGTTACTTTTGTATTGTTTTAGTTCAGCTTTGCTTCAAATGACTTTATTTATTTCCAATCTATATAAATAAATTATACTTCCCATAAATAGTTTATAGTGGTGTGTGTGTAGTTGTTTTGAAGTAACAGATCTGTGTATTTGCTATTTGTTTTTTATTCAATCTAATTTTGAAGGGGAGAAACTGCTCCATTCATATACAGTATAATATCATCTAAACTTAATTTTGCTCTTTATTTGTTACTGGAAAGTATATATTACTAAGCTTTATACTCAAATAATTAGAGATAGAGAAACAGTTTTAAGAACATGCAAATAATGCAGACAACTATCTCCATTGAAACAAAGATATTTTTATGATATGATATTGATGAGCAGAACTATTGAATTATATTTTCTAATTTTGCCTTGTGTATTCATTACACACTGAGACAGATGACAGGTAGATTGATAGAGAGATAAACATACCTCACTTCATATTTATTTATTTATTTATTTTTAAATCTTTTTTTAAATATTTATTTATTTATACATACTAGAGCTGGGGTACAGGCCAGAGTTGCAGGAGGTGAGAGGATTCACCAGACAGAGCGGAGAGCAGAACAGGCAGATCAACGGAAGCACACTGCCGAGGGCAGCAGCGGGGCAAGGCAGGAGAGGTCTGCTATGCCATGTGGGTCCCCCCCCTGGCAGGAGGCAGGGATCGAACTTGTGCTGGAGTGGCCGCGGTTTGCTTCATAGTGCGTTGCCTAACCCACTGCGCCACCAGGGAGGCCCCTCACTTCATATTTAAAGTAATGATTTTGTATTAGAGTTTGTCCAATTTCATTTGTATTCTATCTCTTTCATTTAAATAAGAAATGTCATATCTTAAAAAAAGTGAGAGGGGTGCCCTTCCCCTAAAATAAGGTAATTCACAATGATTACTAAATGTTTTTCTTTTTTTTTAAAGATTTATTTATTTATGCATACAAGAGCTGGGGTACAGGTCAGAGTCGCAGGAGGTGAGAGGACCCACCAGACAGAGTGGGGAGCAGAACAGGCAGATGAACCAAAACACACTGCCGAGGGCAGCAGTGGGCACAGCAGGAGAGGTCCGCTGCACCATGTGGGTCCCCTCCCTGGCTGGCAGCAGGGATCGAACTCATGCTGCAGTGGCTGCCATCTGCTTCACACTGCATTGCTTAACCCACTGTGCCACCAGGGAGGCCCTCATTACTAAAATTTTAACTGACCTGGCTCAGCGTAGAATCTAATTTGCTTATATGTGCTCTTGAGCTTCTCCTATAGGGGCTAAGACCACATAGATCTTCAATAAATAGTGAAGTCAGTTGGCTGCTTGGTAGCTGCAGATATCACAATGAAGGAATAGCAATTGTCCCAAACCAGCGCACCCCAGTGTCATCATGTGCCGTTCCCAGCGGAAAACAGCTGAAATGCTGGATAGTCCAATTATCATTTTACCTAATGGCCTTGACCCTAAGAGTCATGCCTTGTGTAACCATCCCCACAAATCATTTTTTTCACAAAGCATGACTAATATTTTAAAATTTGTTTAGCTACAAAGCTGCTGGACTTTCCACCCGTTTTAAGACCAGCTGAAGCCTCATCAGACTTGTGTCTCATGCTGCATCACCTCCACTCAAGCCCCAAAGGTTATCAGAGCTTTGAAAAAGTTTCATCTTTTAGCTTAGACTAATAAAATCAAACTTGTGTGTCTCTCATTGATGTTTAATGCCTTCCTGTATAATTCTCTAATTTGTAGACTCCAGCCAAGGGCCAATAAAGCAATTTCCCTTACTTGTTATGATTTCCTGCTTATAATGCTTCCCTTTTTTCCATTCTTTGAAAAACAGCATTAGCAAGGATGCTTTTAGTTCCTAACTGCTTCCAGAGAGCACAGACAGAAGGAAGGACAGAAGCTTGTCTAGCAAGACTTTAACCTACAGTGGAGCTGGCCAGTTTGGTGACTTCTCTTTTTTCCCCAAAGGCCTCTGTTGAAAGTTTTAAGAAGCCACTTGAACTCCTGTCCACCTTTCAACACTAGAACTTTCTGCAATACTCTTCTGACCCAACTCACGATGGTGATTTATTTTCATTCTGGGAAAGAATAACATGAGCAAATTTTGGGTAAACATTTATGGACTCGAACTGGACATGGACAAAAGGATGTTTCAGTAAGATATTGATAATAAAGAAAAACATTAGTATCAAAATCCCAAGTCACAGGATGCTGAGACATAAAGTAATGGCAGGAACTGCCTCTCAAGTTTATATCTCTTTTTCTGATTTATTTTTTAACCAAACACTACATGTACACAGATAACTCCTCACCTAAGTTTCTAATAGGAATCTCCAACTTAACAAAGGATAAATAATTTTTATCACGCCCCCAGTTTGTTCTTCTTTAATTTCTTTATCTCAGTAAATGGCCTGCTTATCTATACCTCAAGAAATATCTCAGAAATCCAGGAATAACCCCTCATCCATCTCCATCCTTCTTCCAAATCCAAACCATCAGCAAATTTCTGAAAGCCGGAGGGTAGAAAGTATATTTGAAATATCTGTCTATTTCTTAGTATCACCTTTGCTACTCCTCGTCAAGTGACCATTCCTCGTGTGAGCACTACCAACATGGCTGCACTTTTCCCTACTTCCCTTCTTGTCCATTAACATTTGATTTTCCTTAAAGCAGATGTAGGTCTTTTTAAGAAAGCAGATCAGTTCACACTAGGAAACTTTCTGTGGCTTCCCACTCCAGTATGAATAAATCCCATCTGATCTCCTGAACTACAAACATCTGGAGGAACTGTTTTGCTTACTTTTCTGATCCCATCTCATATCACTCTCCCTTTGGCTCATTATTGTTTAATTCCACTGAATTCCCAAGTTTTTGAAGATGACAAGTCATTCCTCGGGATCTTCTCTATCGAGAATCTTCCCACGGAGACTCTTGGCTAGCTCTTGCAGACGATTTACATGTCAGCAAAAATTGTTTTTCAGAAAAGCCTTCCTTGGCTGATTTATATAATGTAGTCTCTGCCACTCTCCACTGCATTGTCTGGCTTTATTTTCTTGATAGTAGGTATCGCTATGAGAAATCATCTTGTTCATTTATTTGTGAACTGCATCTTTTGACTCTTTTCTCCCTGAAAAGCAACACTGTCTAATAGGACTGTGAGTCACCAAGTCATGTTTTTTTCTTTTTAATAACTACACTATAAAAGTCAAAGAAACAGTAAAATCAATGATGAATTTGAACTGTACAATGGAAATATCATTTCAGTGTGTAATCAAATACTACACATTAATGAGGTGTTTTAAATTATTTTCTTTCACACCAGGTCCTTGAGGTTCAGTGTGAAGATTACTCTTTGGGCACACCCTGTTAGGACTGGACACATTTCATGTGCTCAACAGTCCATGTGGCTGGTGGTGACTGTGGACCGTGTAGCTCTAGAATGTCAGTTCCATGTACACAGGGAAATTGCCTGTCTTGTTTACCGCTGCCTTCCTTGTTATTATAGAAAAGATAGCCTCTGACACATTGTAAGTGCTCAAAAAAATTTATTTCATGAATGAGAGAACAGTTCAAAGAATTTTCAGATCTTAGCATAATTTGTCAGTAGCGACTGAGTATCTTTTCATACAACTTCAAAAGCCTACAATGATCTAAGTAAATCGATGAGCTACATTATATGAGGAAAATCAGCAGTTTAATAATGTAAACATGGATTGGGGGAAAAGGTTACTTGTCTTGTGTCATCTCATTGACCTTTATGACACTGCTGAGCTCTCCTTTGACACCTCCTAAATGTCCTCCCTACTATATCCAGCAGAAGATTCTACTCATTCTTCATATCTCAGCTAAGAGTTTTCAGTACAATGGAAAGTGGGTCTCTTGTGGGCATCCTTCAGCACACTTCATTTGGACTTCTGCTGTATTTTGTGCAGTCCTCAGTGCATTAAACCGATTGGTTTAAAATAGAGGTTTTCTATTGTTTTGAGATTTTTGATATCACTCCTGGGTTGATAACAATAAAACTTTGCACCATAGGAATATCCTTAATCTTCCTTATTTGTGAGATAGAAAAAGGTATGACATATGATGGCTCATATTTATGAACTGGGTATAATTAATGCATCTCAACTGTCTTGAACTCAGAGGAAAAGAGTTGATGGGCTCATTAGAGATCTCCACAGGTAATGCACTGGTCAGAAAATAGACATTACATTAGACACCTGCTTTATGATATGAATTTATTCTACAGGTACCACCATATAGTGAAAATATAGTAATATGAATCATACATTGCATAATTTGAAATTTTTGGTATATAAACAAAGCTTATATAAGATGTGATCTATGCACTAAAACAAAAATACTGAAAGCATTTTGTCTTCATTGACATTAAAAAGATAAAATTAAAAATAAGTAACTTCAATTAGAAAAGTTTATTTCAAAATCACTTACATTCTGGGGCTGCCCTGGTGGTGCAAGCGGTTAAGTACCACACTATGAAGCATCCATAGTCACTGCAGCATGAATTCGATCCCCAGCCAGGAAGGTGACCCACATGGTACAGCAGACCTCTCCTGTCTCGCCCACTGCTCCTCTCAGCAGTGTACTTCAGTCTATCCACCTGTTGTGTTCCCTCCTCTGTCTCTGGTGAATCCTCTCACCCCCTGCACCTCTGGCCTGTACCTCAGTTATTGTATGCATAAATAGATCTTTAATAAAAACAAAATCACTTACATTTTGCTAATATAGTAACTAGGGAAAACCAAATTTTTGTACCAATTCTTTAGCTTTTATATAATCATTGTGATTTTTTTATAATTTTGTGTTTCATTTTAATTTAAAAGTTCTTTTTAATAAGCTCTTTAGGAGCCCTGGTTACAGTTTATCATATTTGCATGCCTTTCAACAACAACCACTTGTAAAGAATAAGAACCACATTATTTCTATATTTTTTAAAAAAGTATCTCTGTGTGACAAAAATCAGTAAACCAATAAACATGTAGTCATTAGCTTATATTTCAAGTGCCCCACCTAAAAATGCCCCACCCACATATTTTAGCTGGTGGCAATCATAATTTGAATATTTAATTACAAAGTGACCTTGTGAGCAAAGGTTTCAGATTAGATCTTGGTTCACGCAGGGTCATCCTGGGTGAATCAGATCAGAGTCTGCCTTCTCATAATGTTCTTTATTGAAAATGACAGTGAAGATAAGTATGGAAGACTGAGTCTGTCTTGACTACTGATGACCTGGGTAAGGAGTTACAGGGTGGCAGGGAGGTCTGAGCTTCTGTAACTAGAATAATTCTGCATGGTTAGATGGAAATGGAAAATGCAGCTTCTCTATGTTATGGTGACCACCTACACCTACCTCTTGTCCACGGGTTCTGTCTACTCTATGCCAGAATAAAAACATCTGTATTCTTTGGCAGTTGCTACACCACCTGATGGCATGAAGATGCTTATCTAAAATATCAGTTGTCCTGTATCTTTCATAAAGCTATGAAAATATACTATTAGGTTGAAGCCTACTGTGTCCTGTTATTTGAATAACTCAAATCTGTAACAATCACCGTATCAGGGCAGAGAGCTGCTGCTAGGTTCAGCCCTTCTTCTTTCTTTTTTTCTTCATGGATTTATTTATTTATGCATATAAGAGCTGGAGTACAGCTCAGAAGTGCAGGTGCAATTCACCAGAGACAGAGTGGGGGGCAGAACAGGAGGATCTACTGATATATACACCTGAGGGGAGCAGTGAGGATGATAAGAGAGGTCTTCTGGGCCATGTGGGCTCCCTCCCCGACTGGGAATTGGACTCGTGAGGCAGTGACTACGGGTAACTTCACATGCTGAGACCTAACCTCTTGAGCCACCAAGGAGGCCTGGGTTCAGGTTTTCTAATACTTCTTCTCAAGTGTTAGTCCTGAGGCACACAGTGGGAAGGAAGCTGCTTACAGAGGACACCTACTTGTTCATTGTGCAATACGCTGAGTCTTCTCTTTCTCCCACCTGGGAGCCAGGAGAGTGAGGACAAAAAGAACAAGAGCACTCACGCTCATGGCTTGGTCCACTGGGAGAGGTCAGAAATGAGAACAAAGAAGACAAGACACATGCACACATGGCTCCTAATGTCTAACTATCGAATCAGAAGACTTTTTGAATGTCAAATTCTTGCCACTTCACCCATCTAGTAATTCAGTCTTTTCCCTATGGGTTTCAGTAACTCAGGGGCAAAGACAATTTGTGTTTCTCTGATACAAATTGAAAAGAAAGGTAAAAAAGAATTTGGACCTGCTAATATTTTTAAGTATGTGTCTCTCTAGTACCTTACTTCTTAAGTTGTAGATATCTTACACTTATGTGTCCCTAGCTATTGGTAGAATATCAAGTATTTAAGGAATAATAATTTCAATGAACACACAAATTAAAATTTAATACTAATCAATCCTCAGCCCTCAATTTCTGTACTGTACAAACTTTAAAAAATGTCTTAGACATTGTTTACAGCAGGGAAGCACGCAAAAGTTATGTCTATGAGATTTATATGGTCTCTTTTCTCTAAAGACCTCCAAGCAGAATACATGAAAAACATTCATGCAAAATTAATGTCATTCAAGTTCTTACTGATCACTGAAGTCAGAAATATCGTCAGTATTAGAAAATTGAGAACACTCTGAAAAAGTACCAGGAGGCTATTTCTTTCTTGTCATTTCACACAAAAGCCCAATGTTTGGGGAATCAAAAAGACCGGATTCTTGAAGGCACTTAACAGAAGTCAATTCCAAGCAAGGGAGTATGGGCTGGAAAATGGAAAATGAATAAAACGGACTGTTTCATTTTTTTAAGAAAAAAGGAAAAGGAGAGCTTCTGTCAAATTAGTGCCAAAAAGGAATAGTGGAGAAATTATTGTAATAATATGATCGATAAGACATCTAAGAGCTTTTCCTGACATGACACTTAGAACAACTACCATTTACCAGGAACCATTTAGAGGAATGTGACAGAGAGCAAGGGTGAACATTAATGGAGATGATTCTTAATCAAAAACATCTAGACTGTCACTCAAACTAAGCTTTATGGGATATGGATAATTCCCCATTCAGGCTTAAGATAAATGACCTGATTTGAACTTCAAATTTATGGTCAGATAAAAGGTTTTGATAGGCTTGGGGTTGAATTGATTTTTAGCCTTATTTTCTTTAAGAGTCATTTTTGCCAAGACAGACCCAAAGTCTGTGAAAAAAAAAATAAGCCAAAGTGAGCAATGGTAGTGACGAGGGGTTGAATATTTACTGAGCATGCAGCTACTCACCTGTTTTACAAAAAGGACAACGTATGAGTCAACAGATAGTTTATGAGCCAGATTTTCCCAATGTATTCAGCTACTTAGTTTTTGTAAATGGATTTCATAAGAATGATTGCAGGATTTCTGAAAAGATATTCTACTGCAGCCTGAAGGTATCAAACTTTAAACCATACCTTTAACTTATCAGTAGATCCAAAATTACATTTTAGTATCCATAAGTTTCACGTTCAAGTTTAACTGTACAGTATATTTCTGTTTAATTAACCCATCCGACATCTGCTTATACATTTCACAAATTTATCTGACCCTCATTCAGTTTTACCACCAGCAGGATGCTAATTACCAACAGAAAATATTCACCAGGAAAAGATGATTAAGAGAGAATACCAGGGACAGAAGAAGAGGGAGGTCAGGGATTTGTCTCCCTCTGAGAGGTGATGCTGGGGGACCTGGACAGACTCCTGAAAGAAAAAATTGGGGCAATCGGGTGTCCACATAACTCAATCTAAATTTGATCTCCACAAAATGCCTCCATAACTTTGTTTGAAATAGTGTCTGTAAAACAATATAAAAGCTCACATTAAAATATACATATAAAACACACTAAAATAAAATTATCTCTGCCATTTCCACTTGTAGTAGGACTGTTAATTGGGTCTTAATGTATCTGTTAACTTATTATAGTCACATAATGGTTATAGAGATTAGGGAAGCTACACACTTAATGGAACATGTGAATGCTTGCTTGATATTAGCAAGCTTCCTTTCCTGGGGGAAAGGAAGGTAGGAAAAAAACAAATGGAAAGGAAAAAAATGGGACAAGAAAATACTTTATAAAAATGTAAATTATAATAATTATATTTTCATTTTTTAAAGATTTATTTATTTACGAATGTAAGAACTGGGTACAGGCCAGAGGTGTGGGAGTGAGAGGATTTACCAGAGACAGAATGGGGAACAGAAAAGGCAATCTACTGAAATACACTGCTGAGGGGAGCCGTGGGCAAGACAGGAGAGGTCTGTTGTGCCATGTGGGTCCCCTCCCTGGCTGGGAACGGAACTCGTCCTACTGTGGCTGCAGATAGGTTCATAGCTTCATAGTGTTGTGACTTAACCCCTTGCACCATCAGGGAGGTCAAATATAATTTTAGACCAAATAAAGAAAACAAAATCTAGGTATGCGTTTTTAAAGATCTAAAACAAACTCAGAATCTAAAGAAAAGAAAGATAGAAAAAGGAAGAACCTAGAAATAAAGCAAAATAGAATTCAAATAGCTATTGTAATCATGCTCACAGTGATCCCTTAATTGCCCAATATTTCACTATTCCACTTAAGCAGCTTTTATTTGTAATTCGCTGTTCCCTTTTAATCAAAAATGGGGGGGGGAAGGTCACTAATGCAATAAAGGACATGCATACAATTATAGTTCATCCTCTCTCTTTAAAATACACTGAGATGTTTTTCTTTTAATTTTAAAAACTCAGTGTGTGTGAGTTTAGTTTTGAACTCTCAATTTAAGAGGACATATATCTGAAATGCTCAGTATCACACTGCTGCTGAGAGTTTGTCCTTATTTAGTTTTCTGTTTACAGCCAGCTTTAGCAGAAACATCAATATAAGACCCAGTATGGGGTGTGTTCATATTGGCAAGAAGAAAACTGGCAGATCTTTTCTATATTTGAATTTAAATGACAGACTGAAAGATAGCATCTTTTTACCTGTAATTGGACCAAAAGGAAACAGAGGAGAGAAGGCTTCTCACTGGTGTCCCAGCTACTTCACCCCTTACTTAAAACAGTATCCATTAAGGCTATGACAGGATTAATATCTCCTAAGCATTCTGTAACTTCTGTCTTATTTGTAAACCCAAGACAAGCATAAAAGTCAGAAGACAAAAGATTGAATAGCAGGCTTAGATTTTTAAAATTAATCATTTCTACAAAGGTCAGGAATCAAGCATGTAAAAATAAATTTATTCATCCCAAACTGATTTTTCAGTAATTTTCCAGTACAGCAATATCTGTGACTTTTCATTTAAAATTTACACTGAATATAATACATTTTGGGGGAAGGCTAAAGCGTAAAGACTGCATTAAATTAGATGTCCTTATTGCCCTCGTCATCCTTAGCATTTTCGGAAAGCATTTACCAAACATCTTCTATTTATTTCATTAATAGCCAATTGCTATACTTTGGGTACTAACAAATTGGAATATTTTGCACTAATAAAGAATATATAGGTAACTGAAGAACATCAAGGATATGGACACAAAGTTAAAGCACAAATTTTCATTTTATGTATAATGAAGTATTGCAAAATAGGGAGTTATGACAATTATTTTGATGGGTCTAAATCATAGAGAGATTTCTCTTTTTTAAATAGAAATTTTAAAAACTCTCTTAGCCATCAAACTGAAAGTGTGCTTATATATCATTTTGATGATTAAGAAACCATCCTTGTGATACCAGTTAGTTAGGACAGACATAGTGAGAAGCTATAGAAATGATAGGAAGGCTTTTCTTTGGGGACAGCAATGGTTTGACTAGAAGTCTCAGTGTATTAAAATTTTGCAATTTCTTTAAAAAAAGGGAAAGAATTAGTCTGCAAACTGTTAATAGAAGGTCCGAAGCAAAGGAATACATTTCTTTTAAGAGATTGGTTTAGAAGTGGCATTTTATTTAGAAGATATTCTTTCCTGCCAAGAAAACATTGGAACAGAAAAATAGTACTTCTTGGCTTTAGGGGAGGAAAACTTACAAGAATAATAAAATTGAAAAGTTAGTGTGTGCAGAAAGAATGATCAGATGCGGCAAACTGGCTGCCCTAGTGATCATACAATTAAGAAAATGAGATGAACACTATCACTGTTTCCAGATGAAGGGCTAGAAAGAATTGTAAAGAATTACCTTATTCAATAATAATAATAGTAACCTGTAGTAAATGCTTCATCTGCATCAGGCACTGTGCCAAGGATGTTACATGCATTATCTCACATAATCACTGCACCAATTGGATATAGTGGTAAAATCATATCACAAGTGTCAGATCCCAAAATTGGACTCAACTTTGTCTGATTCTAAAGCTCTTAGATCTTTTTATATGTTTTCTGCTCAAGAATACAGATTCTGTGAGTTATACATTGTTGTAAAATGAAAGTGAAATTTTAAGAAGCAGTGCAAGAAGCAAGTGCAAGTTGCCTGCCAGTGTCAGAGAAAAAGTAATGCTCATAGAGCTGACTCAGTGCAGAGAACTGCAAAATAGCTCAAATTAAAAAAAAAAAAATGGGGGGGCATTGATTATGAAGTCTTTTTTTTTTAAGATTTATTTATGCATACACGAGCTGGGGTACAGGCCAGAGTCTAGGGAGGTGAGAGGGTTCACCAGAGACAGAGTAGGGAGCAGAACAGGCAGACTGACTGAAACACATTGCTGAGGGGAGCAGTGGCAAGGCAGGAGAGGTCTGCTGTGCCATGTGGGTCCCCTCCCTGGCTGGCAGCAAGGATTGAACTCTTACTGCAATGGCTGCGGTTTGCTTCATAGTGCATTGCTTAACCCACTGCGCCATCAGGGAGGCCCGATAATGAAGTCTTTTGATTCAGTAAGGTAACTCAGGACAATAAACAGTACAAGTGGAGCAAACCAGAGATGTGAAAAACGGAAATGTGGGCACAGTAAAATGACACCGACAATTGTCATCCACAGAGAAAGACACACACACTTGACTTTCTACTTACATAAACACTGGGGCAACTCAAAGAGTGATGGTAGCCTAGAAAATCCACAGCTAGGGAAAAAAATAAATGGGTCTGGCAGGAAAAAGTGTAGAATCCAAATATCAAATACATCAAGAAGTTTCAGGATAAAGCCTGAGGTCAGCTCTGGCCACCCATGGCTATTACTCAAAGGCGAACTCTCAAACCTTCATAAATTCAATGCAATATGTTTTAGTGCCTTGGCAAAGATTTCTCATGCTTGATTCTGCCAGACTCCTAAACCACTGACACAGTTGCCCTGGCTTCCATGTGGAAACCCAGGCACAGTTTGTGCTTTATAGAAAGATTTTGCAATCACAGAAGAAAGAAATTAGATAATGAGTCATGATGAAAATGCTCTTTAGGGTAAATTCTAGCAAGATGGTGGAATTGTAAAGACAGTGGGCTCCCCTCCTCTCAACATAAATGACAAGATAATGTCTAGTGAAAAACAACAGTCTCTGAAAAAGACACAGATGACTGGAGAATCAGCATTTTCATGAAAAAAAGGATAATTAAAATAAAAAAATATATACTTCATGACACCAGGATGCAAGAAATAAAAGCATACTGAGAAATCAGCAGCATCAGTTTTGTGCTGACTGATATGTCTTGCTACGTTTCTATACTACTCACCCAGCCGTGACTATTCCTTTCATAATAATCTCTATTGCTTCTACAGATTATTTTGCACTAATATGTAGGAGATATAGATATGTAATCAATGAGATTTTCAACAACTTAACTATAATTCCTAAAATTAAGATATTACCAGAGCAGACTAAAATATGAAAGCCTAAACATTTATGCATAGATAGCTTCTTACCTCATTTTTTGAAGTTTAATTTAAATTGTATTACTATGAAAGGGATGTGGATTGGCTACCAGGAACTTCTACCACCAAATAATATTCTAAAAAGATTACCTCATTTCTTTGTGCCTCATTTCCAAAATGAGGATGATGAGCTGATCATTTATTAGGGGAACTTGTAATTCCCAGTAAATCTGGCTAGAATCCTGTCTGTTCTGAGAGTGGCGGAAGCAGGGACCTGAAGGGAAGTAAGGAGGTGGCTGGTGGATTAGATGACATAGAGGGTGGCGTGAAGGTTCTGAGCAGCAAAAGACACATCTCAGCGAGAAGCATCAGTTAAACTGGAAAACAGAGGTGGCAACTGGAGAGCCAGTTGTCTGAACCAGAAGTGGAGCAGTTTTCCCTCATGACAGACAGCTTGGGTCAGGGTGAAGGTGTTGGTGATGTTGTTCATGGTGGTGGTGTGTGTGTGTGTATGTGGGTGTGTTATGTGACAGGCAGAGGTGTGACAGAGCAGGTCAGAACAGTTTTCTAGAAAAACTACCTTAAGAATTACAAAAACTACTATGCCCAAGTCTTCCATGTAGATGCTGAACATCGTGTATGATAGATATAGATGATATGACTCTCCCTTCCATGTGCCAATTGATTTGCTACGTCAATAACTTCAGTCAAGAAAGACAACAGAGCTCTTAGGGAGCAGGTTTAAAATTTTATATTAGTTCTTAACTGACAAGAAAATATTAAGTTCTTCTATTTGGAGCAAAAAATAAATACCTTTTCAAGATAAAGTTCTACAACAACATGGTCTAGAGACTGGCCGACAAGAATTAAATGTTCATAATACCAAGTTACATTTCTCTCAAATAACCAAATACACATTCCACCTCCATGTCTATATAAACAAATCCACCCACTACAAAATGAATCAAGAAACAACAAAGCCACATCATAAACATATAAAATGACAACCTCATTGAATCACTATTGGACTTTATCAACCTGGTTTTCTGATCAACATTTGGTGTGGTATCTTCCCACCTCCACTTCCCATTTCATCTGCTAAAAGTACGAGGTGCTGTGGGGAAGGAGCCTGTCCTTGCTGCAATACGTCAGAGAATATTACAGCTAGAAGGAACTGGCATTTTTAACACATAAATTCATGATAATTGCTGCACCAGAATAACCACATTTGTAAAAGTTCAAAAATGAGATCATTGGACAGGGACTGGTTTGAAATGGAATGATTATATTTTATTTTTTTTAAATTTATTTATTTATGCATACAAGCACTGGGGCACAGGCCAGAGGTGTGGGGGGGTGAGAGGATTCACCACAGAGAGCGGGGAGCAGAAC
>JAGFMF010011684.1:2397875-2471351 GCA_019455555.1 Galemys pyrenaicus
GGGGAGCAGAACAGGCAGATCAACAGAAGCACACTGCTGAGGGGAGCAGCGGGCACAGCAGGAGAGGTCTGCCGCACCATGTGGGTCCCCCGCCTGGCCTGGCCGGCAGCAGGGATCGAACTCGTGCTGCAGTGGCTGCGATTTGCTTCATAGTGCGTTGCTTAACCCACTGCGCCACCAGGGGAGGCCAATGATTATATTTTAATTTGACATCTGATAATGCAAAACTGTAAATGAAATTCACAAGATTGTGTAGAATTAGCCATGAAGATCAGTGTACCAACCTGGGAAACATTATCCTTTGTAAACTCCAAATTCAGAGGCTAAATGTTCATTTGTCATGCTTCATGCTCTTTAATCACATCCTTTAGGCAGAGAAAGTGTTGACTGAGCATTGTTCCCCAGTAAGTCTTATGAAAATCAAATACATTTGTGAACTGTAAATACAGTTTCATAGGTTAATTGTTACTAATAGTTTGTAATAAATGAACAGCCTGTTAGACAAATAGGCTGCTTTGAAATTTCAACAGAAGTGCTGAGGTTCTCCTCTCAAATACTCCAAAAGATGTGGGTTTTTTGGGGGGGAATTTTTTTTTAAGTATTTATCACTTACGATCTCAAAACTGTCTTCCAGGAGTGCCCCTTTCTAACTCCCCACTAAAACCTACTTTTAGAAAAAGTCCTAAAAATACTAATACTCAATCAGATGGCCCTTGCATTTTAAATGGCACAAGAAGTCCTATGGCAGGAAGTGAAGCAATGCAGTTTAGTTGAAAGAACGGGTGGTTTGGGGGTGGGAGTCCCTAGAGTCCGTATTGGCTTACTTTTGATTCCTTTCTTTGCTAGTTCAGGGACATGTGTTCTTGAGAAATAACTCAGCCTTTATGATCTTCATTTTTCACACCTTTAAGATGAGAATCTTGATTACCAGGGCAATACTGAGTTATGTAGGACTTTGTACATTTTAGAAAAGGCCTCTTGTCTGGGTAGATGCATCCCCTTGGATACTATCTGGATTTAAGCCTCACTTTCCCCCTTCAGCCAAATGCAAACAGCACTATAGCATATGATAACATAATTGCCCAGCTGGGTGTCATGGTGACTCAAGAAAATGGAATGTATGAACTAGACTTATTATATGTACCTAGGATTTGGTTATTGCTAACTTTCCTGAAGCTTTTACTTATACTCCTTTCAACCTTCATTACATCATTGCACTCACATGCATGCATGAGCACACAAACATACTCACTAGATTAAATTGGATTGATAAACAGTGATAAATGTGTAGTAGGAATTAGTAAATAATAAATTGACTTGAAATATTTAAATTCTTTAATACATTTTAAACTTAAATCATCAGAATAATTCTGCCTATATTTGATGTGTGTAAAACCAAAGAAAACAGATATAATCTTCCCTAGCATGCCCAAGGATAAACTGGGTAGAAAATTCCATGAGGAACAAACAGTGCAGTGACTTACCATTCTGTGTTTATGAAAAGAAGGAATAGCAATAAATTAAGGTTATAAATTTAACAAACCAGATCTCTACCCTAGGAATTCTTTTTCCTAGCTATGCTTACAAAGCAACAAGTCTCACTAGAGTGAGTTAGTGCATTGTTCTTACCATTTAGAATATAGTTAGTTTACTTTGGCTATGATTATGACAAAATATTTAACTTCATAGAGAAAAATGCAACATACCTAGTCCTGCCTGTGGGCAGAATGCTATGGGATGCTAAGGACTTTTCCAGTTGGAGGCTCATACTTGCCTTATTCTTAAATCATTTTTTTGTAGATGTGTCGTAGAGTTTGGCATTGCAGATGTGTGTGTGAGAGAGAGAGAGAAAGAGAGAGATTCTGGACAGCAAACTCACTTGCATTCTTTGTATTACACACCATTTACATATTTATTTACTGAGGTAACATTGGTTTACAACACTGTGTATGATTTAGAGGTTCAGGATCACACCTACCACCAGGCACCGTAAATCTTCTACCTACTCCACAGTGCCTCCTCCCCCATTTCAAGTGTTGCTTTCTGGGAGAACATGAACACCCTTATTTATAGTATACTACAAAGGAGAAAATAATTTTATCTACCTCCTAAGAATATAAACACACACACACACACACATACACTCGACTATTCAGACTACTCAACTCAGTAGAATGGAAAATTAAGTATCTCAAAGGTAAAATTTACCAAGTTAAGAAATTCAAGATTACTACAGCTACAGGAAGTTTGTACCAGCTGAAAATAATTCCATGACTAATTTAAAGTCACATCCATCCCTATACTTTGTAGCCATTGAACTAGGAGAGAATAATATAAAGAAATTCTCTCAGGGACACAGGATGCAAAACAAGACCTGTGTGTTATTTTTCTTTCTCCTGAAAAGCTTTTTGACACTACCATTAAGCTTTTAAAAATATAATACCATATGCCATATGGTTCAGATGTAAAAATAAAGGTTTTTTAATGATAAGGAAGATATTAGATTGAAAAATGAAGGCTCTAGTGAAACAGCATTTGAATTCAGATCCCACTTATATGTGGTAAACAGGAAATTAATGCCTCCATTGGTTCTGTCAGTTTTCTGTCAACTTAATGACCAGTTGAAACCAACACTTTGGATGGAAAATGTGGTAAAAATCAACCTTACAGAAGAGAGTGATGTCACAATTCCTTCTCCTTAGCTCACCTTGGAGGGAAAAAAGCCATTATATTTCAAAGAGAAGAACTATGGGAGAAGACTATTCCTCTAAAATATTTTTGTACTATCATTTCTCTAGTCATTTGTTTGGATAATTGGCTTTTCTGAATTCAAATGTTGAAATCACAATGAATGACCCTTTGTTGTAAACCTTAGCAAATGCTTCAGTAACATTTAAATTGCAAACTCCGTTCCACATTTCCCAGTGTGGTAATGCCTCTCTCTTTTCCAGTCATGGATCTGAAATGGAACTAATTTCATTTATCACAATTATTTTGTAGATTCATAATCTCAACAAAGACTTTGCAGGTTTTTAGTTTAGTCTGTCTCTGTTCAAACTGACCATCATGATGGATAAGACAAATTGCAGTACGTGGATGGGGAGAAGGAGGTTACATGGCCTATAAATCTCCTGTTCTCTAGAAGAGTCTATAAACTCATCAGGTGATGGCTAAAATGTTTATCACAAATATTCCATTTGGTGCTTCAAGAAAACATCTTTTCATTCTTTTTTTTAACTTAAGAGTCCCATTTTTAACTGAACTTTCATAAGCTACATTAATAACTCCATCCATAGGCTCTAGTAATAATGTTGAGGTGAGGATGCACGGGTGAAATGGTGGTGGGAATTCCCTGGGGACTACAAATGATGTCAAATATAATTAAATAAATCTAAAAAAAACCCAATAGATACAAATTTAAAAAATAAATAAGAAAATAAAAGCCATACAGAACCTTGAAAAAAAATAATGCTGGGTCTTTGCATAATTTTTGATACAATTCAAGACACACATAAGGAAGCTTATGTCGGTATTCCTTATCAAACATTATGTCACTTAGTTATAAATTTTTATTTGTCCCACAGCATCTTGTAATCCTACAAATTAAAAGATTCTTTTTCATTGCAAAGGAGACAAACAGCATGTTCTGTAACACAAAGAGCTTCTGATTCCTCTTGCTTTTAAATAGACTCGGTTTTCAGCCACTTTAAGGCAGGTGTCACAGCAGGGGTTTAAACGTTACTAAGATAACATTTCTCCCTTCTCCTTTGTTCTGGGCTGTCCTTCTCCAACGCTTCCCATGAAGGACTGAGTCCCCCACAGGAGAGGCAATCTTGGCGGTAAGAACCCTCTGCAACAAGTCAAATGGGAACAGGGCACAGCACCTCTCACCAACTTTCTCAGGTTGGGTGGGCGGGAGGCAGGCTGCTCAGCTTTTATATAAAGATCAATATAGTGATTGTTAGCAGGAGTCTATTTGTGAGTCTGGGGGTTAGGAATTCCTGCTCAGAGCAGACAGTTCTGAGTCTGAAATTTGTCCTACCACTAACTCTATGGGTGATCCTTCTACAAAAAGTTCTGTGGACAGAAAATCAGAGGTGAAAACAGAAACCATCTCCTTGATGGTTAAGAGTCAGATGCAAATTCCTAGACATTACAGAGCTTAAAGGTCAGGCATATCTGTAACGCCAGAACCTGGGTCATATTCTATCTCTGTTGTTTGATCATGACTAACTCACTTAACAACTCTACCTTAGATTCCTTATCTATAAAACCACATAAAATAACATAAATTAATTATTAATAATAAACCCAATAAATATTTCTTGGGATTGTTGTGAAGAATATATGAGCTAATAAATAAAAATGCTTAGAACATACGTAAGTCAGAGATAAGTATTATCATCGTCACCATCACCATCCCATCACTGCAGTAATCACCACCAGCGAAAACTCTTAGTATTTTTATTGCTTTGGGAAATGCATCTTTAAAGGTGTTACTGAGATGTATATCTTATAATGTTCTACCTATGTTTTTGTCTATATATTTTATGGTTTCGGGTCTTACATTCAGATCCATTTTGAGTTGATTTTTGTACATGGTGTGAGATACTGCTCCAGTTTTATTTTTTTGTATGTGGTGAATCAGTTTTGCCAGCACCATTTATTCAATAAACTGTCTTTGTTCCACTGCATACTCTTTGCTCCTTTGTCAAAGATCAGTTGTCCATAGTTGTTTGGTTTTACTTCTGTGCTTTCTGTATGGTTCCATTGGTCTGTGTGTCTGTTTTTGTCCCAGTACCATACTGTTTTAACTACTATTGCTTTGTAGTAAAGTTTGAAGTCTGGAAGTGTGATACCTCCATTCTCTTTCTTTTTTGTCAAGAGAGCTTTGGCTAATCGAGATTTTTTGTGTCTCCATATGAATTTCATCAATATTTGGTCTATTTCCTTGAAGAAGTTCATTGAGATTTTTATTGGTATTGCGTTGAATCTGTAAATTGCTTTTGGTAGGATGGCCATTTTGATAATGTTGATTCTTCCTATCCATGAACAGGAGATATCTTTCCATTTCTTCATGTCCTCCTCTATTCCTTTTAACGATGTTTTATAATTTTCTCTATATAGGTCTTTTGTTTCTTTTGTTAGGTTTATTCCCAAGTATTTGATTTTCTTGGTTTCAATGGTAAAGGGTATATTTTTCTTGATTTCTTCTTCTTCAGATTGGTTGTTTGTATATAGGAAGGCTACTGACTTTTGTTCATTTATTTTGTATCCCATTACTTTACTAACCTGGTTGATTGTTTTAATTAGATTTTTCTGTAGAACTTTTGGGGTTTTCCAACTATATTATCATAGCATCTGCAAATAATGATAGTTTTACTTCCTCTTTCCCTATTTGGATTCTCTATATGTCCTTTTCCTGTCTTACTGCTCTGGCTAGGACTTCCACTATTATATTGAATAGCATTTCATACCTCTGTGACTGTGTACTCAATTATACCATTATTTCTTCCATTAAAACCACGATTGTCTTTCTAGCATATTTTCATCTCCTAAACTTTCTGCAGTGAATATCTATTTCTTGGAGTTCCAAAAAAATAGAAGGTACTACTAGAGAATAATAGTCTAAATTATTTTGACTAAGAAATAAATACAAAGGGATATAAGAAATTGTCTCTCCCATTGAGGATGTGAATATATGGATGGACCATATTATAAACAAATTACTAGGCAGAACATTAATAAAGGAATTGTTTTGAAACCTTAATTCTGCTTTTTGCTTTGCCCTGCATACACATTTCTGTCACATGTAGTACTTTGTTACATCCCTAGGAAGGAGCTAGGGTGGAGGGAAAGGTGAGGGAGGGGGAGGGTAGAGAGAGCTGCATATCAAACAAGGTTGACTAACTAGATTTTGCTAAATATTTTATTCTGTTATATACTGAACAAAGTTTAAAGACTTTAAAAAGAGCAGATGATGGAGTTTATGTATAGTTGTGGCAAGAACTGATAGATACCATGGCTCCTTACAAATGAATCTTTTTAAAAATTAAAAATCATGAACAAGATGGATTCCTTATTTGTATTATACATTATCAGTAGTTTATTAGTGCATTACTCATTGAAATTTTCTGCTGGCTAGGATCCAGTTAATTCTACTACACTTTGATGTTACTATCGCTGCTCTGTAATTATGATAATTTGTTAACCTCTACAGATAGTTGTGTATCATTTACATATTTTAGTTAAAAGGTTATGATTTTTACATTTTAGAGTTAGAAAGAATTTTATGCAACATCTAGAATACTTGGAATTTACTATTTTTTATTGAAAATTTTGGGGTTTTTTATTTATTTTTTGTTGCCTTTTTTTTTAAGATTTATTATTTATGCACACAAGAGCCAGGGTACAGGTCAGAGGCGCAGGAGTTGAGAGGACTCACCAGAGACAGAATGGGGAGAAGAACAGACAGATCTACGGAAATACACTGCTGAGGGGAGCAGTGACCAAGACAGAAGAGGTCTGCCGTGTCATGTGGGTCACCTCCCTGGCTGGGGATCAAACTTGTGCTGCTGTACCTCGGTTGCTTCACAGTGTGGTGCTCAAACAGCTGAGCCACCAGGGAGGCCCCTTTGTTGTTGTTGTCTTTTAAACAAAGAACTCAATGTATAAAGATAAAAGTACAATTGTTCTACTTGACACCAAGGGCAGGTGAGTGGCAGAGAATCCAGGGCCCCCTGCTTACCCTCCTCTTCAGCATCCTCCTGCTGCTGAACCCATAACTGATGCAGAAAACTGTATGAATTACACCTGACCAGGACTAGCCCTTACTTAGCGAGAAGGAAGCGCCTCAAAGAGGGTAGGAGAACTGCCAAAAATCCTTCAGCTGGGCAGAAACAGAGCCATGAGGGGTTCCCAATTGCTAGTCAGGGGTGTTTCTACCTGCTAAGAAAAGGTGATTACAGACCGCTGTCATTCTCACTAGTCATTTCTCCACCTCTAGGATGAGTGCGCTTCTCTCCCTACTACTCTGGCACTGATTCTTCTTTCTAGTTGGCCTTTCTAGTTTTTAGGAAAAGTCAAATTATCAGTCTGCTTAACAATTTCGTTTCATGATCCCTAAACTGTTACCAGTTGTCCCCCCTGAAACGTCTGTCATGAAACTAGTTAGGTTAGCACTTAGAAAAGGTGTGCTGGTAAACTATTTAGTGCCTATAGGGTGCCTTTCACTTCAATGCCCACTGTCTACAGGGTGATTTTCATGGCTGAAAGCCTAGACAAACATTCACATATGTCAGTCCATTTATAAAGCGGCTTCATTGAAAGCCCCGTGACTAAAATGGTGCCTTTGCAAACGGATATCTATTCTTTTTATTATTATTATACACACCATTAGTTCTTTATTGACATCCTGTTTTATTTTTATCTGGTTTTAATTCTAGTTGTGAATGTCATCATGAAACTGTCTTCCAGAATACCTACTGATAGGGAAGTGGAAAAGGATGAAACAAAACTCAATGCCATATGGGAAAGGAGAGTCCTCAGGATCCCCACAGCCGGAGTGAACGGAGTGAACGAAGAGCAGATGCAACTCCAAGGGCAAACACCGAGCCAGTGGAGGGAAGGGCGCATGCGCGCTGCCTCAGTGAGCAGCTAAAGGAGCTACACAGCACTAAGAAAGGGAAGGGGAGTCACTAGGCTCCTGACTTCCGCTCTCCAAAGGGCATCCCACAGATGCTGGAGGAAAAGAGATTAGGGCCCCCAGAAGGTGAAAAAACATTGAATTCGCTCATCCATTCCAGCAACTCCTCCTTTTCCCGCCTCCTCCAACCCTACCCCACCCCCACATTCCTGTCTGGTCAAATTCATTCATTATTCTAAAACTTTTCTTTGCTCAGATTTCATTTTGTTCTTAGCATTCAGTTTTGCTTTGGGAAAGAAAACTCAAGAACTGCATTTGCACGCCCATCCAGATTGTCTCATTTTCAATGACCGACTGAATTTCAAATATGTCATTTAGACTACCCTCCCCAAACCACTAGATGATACGATGCAGGCATGCTTTTGAATATATATTATTTTTCACATCGTAGAAGTGTGATGTGAATCATTTTAATAACTCCTTGCATCACATCCACCTACTCCCTCTCTTGTACAAGTAATACTCAGGCATGTGAGCAGCCTGCGTCAGAGAGCAAGCAGGCGATCACAGTGGGAACCGGAGGCATAACATGGCTTCCAAAAGAGTCACATAATTGTCTCCTGCGCAGCAGAAATACAGTGCCCAATAAAGGGCATGCATTTGACTGTCAGACAATATGTACAGTTGTGTATTCCATTTTGTTCAGACACATTTTAGGATATCGCATACCGTCCTATTTTGAATACAATCTGAATTCTTCCCTGGATTTCATGACCTTGTGTGATGAACTCCTGACATACTTTAACACATTAATCTCCTCCTTGGAATGTCTTGTTCCCAGACTAGTCCTGGCTTATTCTACCCAGGGCCTAATTCCTCCTCCTTTAGAAACTCTTCTTCTTCCCTGCAGGTTTTTTTTTCTTTTTTAAGATTTATTTATTTATACACATGAGAGCTAGGGTACAGGCCAGAGTCGCAGGAGGTGAGAGGATTCACCAGAGACAGAGTGGGGAACAGGAGAGGCAGACTGATTGAAGTACACTGCTGAGGAGAGCAGCAGGCAAGGCAGAAGAGGTCTACCACAACATGTGGGTCCCCTCCCTGGCTGGGGATTGAACTCATGTTGCAGTGGCTGCGGATGCTTCATAGTGGGATGCTTAACCTGCTGCCCCACCAGGGAGGTCCCCATCCCTGCAGGTTTTCAGGGATCTTAGTCGTTGAGGTTCAGAGAGATCTTCCTTGACCAGCAAAGTTAAAGGATATTTATGTACATACATGTGTGCAGGTACACACACACACATGCATATCTTGTTATATTTCATTCCAAAATACAAAAAGGACAAAGAGCACATCATCAAGTAGTAAACAGCTACTCAGGGCCAAGACTGAAATAAGGAGTAAAGGTTAATCAGTTAGGGCAAGAGTGGGAGGAAAAGGAATCTCTAGGCAAAGGGAATTATAGTGCAGAGAGAAAGGCCACTCAAGAAACTGCAAGTACTTTGACAAGACTACAATATGATGTATGTGCATGGTGGGAGCTGCAGAGAAATGTGTAGGACAGGTATCAAAAGGTGAGTTTAGCAGGATGAGCATAGGCCAGATAAGGAAAGGTCTTATTTACCAAGGTGTTGCATTGGTAATGTATCTATGAACCTGTTGTAGGAAGCTAGTGAAGGGTGAAAATAGGAAGTGACCAACTCCTGCCTTTTAGAGAGAGCAAGCTGGTTTTAAATTGGAGCATAAGAATGTCCCCATTGCTGGGGGTACCAGGTACCATCTTTTACTCATAGTCATAAAAAAATAAATAAATAAATTGGAGCATAAGATAGACAGAGGTTTAAGAGTGTTTCAAATTGGAAGCAAGGAATTGACAGAGATGATGGGGTCAAAATTTAGGGGAATATGTTTTCAACTCCCAAAGTAGTCGAAAACATGTCTATATGACAATCTGCACATGGATATTTATAGCAGCTTTATACGTAATTGCCAAAACTTGGAAGCAACCAATATGTCCTTTAGGAGGTGAATAGATAAAATAAGAGAAATACATCCAGGTAATTATTCAGTGCAAAGAAAAAGTGAGTTATCAAGTGAGGAAAAGACATGCAGCGCTCTTAAATGCATATTATCATTGAAAAAGAAAAACAATTTGAAAAGGCTATATAGCATATGAGTGCACCAATATGACATTTTGTAAGAGGCAAGCTATGAAGGCAGTAAAAATGAGTGGTTGACAGAGGTTTATGGGAAGGAAGGGATGAACAGAAAGAGCACAGAAGATTTTTAGGAGTGTGAGACCATGCTACATGATATAATACAGGAATGAATACATGTCATTATGTATTTTCTAAACTCATAGGATGGAGAACACCAACAGTGAACCCTAAAGTAAATTGTGGACTCTGTATAATAATGATGTATCAGTGTAAGTTCACTACTCTGAATGGGTATGTTGATAGTGATGGGGAGGCTTTGTATGTGTAGGGGTAGGAAACATATGGGAAATCTCAATAACTGCCTCTTAATTTTGCTGTGAATCTAAAATTTTTCTAAAATATCTATAGTAAAATTACAGAGAGAGAGAGAGAGAGAGAAACAGAAAAAAAATGACTTAGGGATGTTTAGCTATGATTGTATGATCGTATAGAGAGTAAGTAGTAAGATAGATCAGGTGCGGTGTTCTGACCTGAATGACTGGAAGTATGCAGATAACCTTCCAGTACTAGATATCAAGAAAGGTAGGAACAGACTGGGGCAGGGTCATCTAGGGACAGATAAGCGTTACAGGAAACACCACACCTCCTTAAGATACAAATTGATTACATATATAGAATCTGTTTTCTCATTCTGAATCTACAACCTCTTATAAAATAGCAGTGAAATAAAATGTCAAGTGGTATGAGCACCAAGTGGTGAATAAGGGATTCCTTAGTAGGGTTCTGACTTTAACATATTAACAATTTTTTCTGTATATATTGTCCTATCTATGAAATGGTATATATGTTTCCCAGCAGCTTTACAAAAATAATTAATTTGAAATGGCCCCTGTTGTTGTTAATCTTAAAACAAATTCATTTTCTACCGTTCACAAATACTTCATCTCATCGTGCAGTCACAGCTTGTATACACACAAGAATGTCACTAAATGTCAATTGTTTTTTAATGCTAAAATGATTGTTTTCAGTTAGCTTAACAAAAGCTTTCTTACCACAAAGTCATATTTCTGAATATAAAGTGAGTTTCACTAGTATCCATGTTTCATTGCTAAATTCTTTTTGAATTCTGAATTTTTTTCTTAATGGTGAATCTAGCATCACAGTGATTATTTCTAATTTATATTCATGAATGTACCTAAAGGCTACACAAGCCAAATATTTAACTTAAGTTCAGTTTCTAGAAAGCAACAGTTCTAAGCTGCATATTCCCAAAAGTATTATTTTAAGCAATTTCATTTAATTTTTGTGCACATCTTACTATCTATATAGAAAAAAAGAAAGACCTTAAAAATACCCCCCCCTTTTTTTTTTTTTTTTACCTCAGGAAACATATGGTGTAAATGCTTAAGGAAATGTGATGTGAGTCATGTCTTTGATGAGGCAACTACTGAAAAATCAGCTCCTTCTGTTACAGTATAAATAGCATGATAAGCCCAATCGAAGGTCAGAAATCTAATTTTAAAATATATATTTTAAGTATCTTTATTTTAGCCATATATTAGAATGTGGTTTGTTCAGTGTCCAACTCAGGCAGTTTTTCAGTTCATCTGCTTTTCATTTTTGAAGTGAGAGATGAAAAGATTCATTTCATTATATTTCAACTCAACTATTGCTGAGATATTACAGTGCCAAAAAAAACTAACAATCTCTTCTACCCATTCTCTGCCCTGCCCCACTCCCTGGAAAATCCTTTCACCTCCCATACAACTTCTAAATATACATTTTTCTTTTCTGCTAACTGCTCTCTTGAAACTTGAAGACATGTCTGAAGGATTTGGTTGTCAGTGTTTCTTATTTCCAAATACCCAACTAGCTTTCAAAAGGCTCTGTTTTATCTTCCAATATGAACACCTCTGAAAGTTACAATGGATTTAGCAATATGACACCGGCGATCCATTTATTGGCCCCTCCAACCATCTCTAACTGTGAGCTCCATGTCCAGTAGGTTCTTAGTTAGTGGAACTGATTAAACAACTACCCTGAGAAGGACAGGTCTTGATTGATGGGTGAAGTCCAGACCATTTTTATAGCATATGTAATTGAGTCCTATGACAAGAGAGAAATTTCACACCCCTGCATTTGAGATAGAAGGAGGTTGTTTGCTTTAATCCCTGTTGAGTTTAAAGTCTGGCTTTGCTGCCCATTGTTTAGTGGAGACAAACCTGGGTGGGTCTGGAATATTTGTCACCCTCAGCTGAACCTCAAGTGAAATTTCATTTCCACTAACTGATCCTCATCTTTGCACCTAATTCCTGATCTTGCTTTCCCACTTGTCAAAACACCTGGAGCAACAAATTTGCAAATGACTCAAACAGAACTCAGCTCAAATACATTTGGCTTTGCAAGTGCCACACATTTTCAATTAATTGTTACTATAAGAGAAATACATATTGTGCAGAATTTTAGAAATAAAAAATAAAGACAAAGATTCTCTAAATTATCCCCATCCAGAAATACACATGGCTAAATCACAATTCCCTACCCAGACATACCCACAGCTAACAGATGGGTGTATTTACTTATAGTTTAAAAAGTATGCATATATATTTCCCAAACAGATAATATGTTATATAAACACATGTCCTGATTTTTCACATTTATCATTTTATTGTAAAAGGTTTTCTATATTTCAAAGATTCTTTGAAAACAGGTACTTTACTAGTTATATAATATTGTATGCTTAGCTCATTAAACACAATAATGACTATTGTTAAATTGATGTGTTTTGTCTGGTCTGGTCATTTCTCCAACCATATCCTCAGACACTGGAAGTTGCCATAATTTTATTTAGGTCCCTTTATATACTGGTTTGATTCTACCTGGAATATCCTCCCAAGTGGTAGCACAACTTCAAGATGGCCTCAAAGTTCCATACATATGCCCTATACAATATCCATCTCTCAAGTGAGTTTCAGACCGGGGATCATGATTTAATGACACTGTCATTGTTAGGTGTTGTAAGTGATATGTAGAAGGTGAAAGGATTTTGTAAGTATAATCAAGGATCCCAAGTCAGTTCCTTTTTGAGCTAATCAAAATGATGATTATCTTGATTATGATGATTATGATGGACCTGAGGAATTACAGGAGAAAGTTCTGAAAAGAAGACCTGGGACTTTCTTGAAGGGAGAGATTTGCCTGCACACCTTGAAGAAGTAAGCTACTGTGTTATAGGAGGGACAATGAGGGATCAGCAATTGCAGATGGTCTCTAGCACCCGAGAGCAGTGCCAGGCTGAGAGGTAGCCAGACAGTGGGATACCTCAGGCCTAAACCCACAAGGAACTGAAGTCTTCCATCCATCAGAAGGAGCTTGAAGAGAAAACCCAGAGTCCCAGAAATAAAAGCAGCTTGGTCCCCACCTAACTGTAACCTCATGAGACCCTGAGCAGAGAAACCAGTGAGTCCAGTCGGACTTCTGATCCAGGAAAACTCTGAGATCATTAATACTGTGATAAGTCAGTGAGTCTGTGGTCGCGAATTACTCAGCAATAGAGAACATATCCATTTTCTTTCTTCCTGCTGCTGGCACTTGCCCTCGTCTTTCAGAGCTGAGCTCTGAGGACCATTCCTTCAAGTAGCTGCCTCAGATTCTCCTATTTACTGTCTCGGCCTCTTTTAACTCCTCACCATGAACAGTAATCACAGGTGGCATAGCAGTTGCTATGTTCTGGTTATCAGAAGGCAGAGGATCGTTGGGCCTTTGTGTTTATTTTATCTTTAATGTGGAATTAAAATATCACACACCCATTTGCTTTTCCACTTCTGGTATCTGGAAGAGTTTCAGTTTGACGTAATTAGCATGTAGTGCTTATGTGTATGGTAATGTCTCATTTTGTGATTACCTGCATATCCTAACGCAACAAACATATAGAAAGTAAAGCTCAGAGAGGTGAAGATATATTTATTTGGTAGCCAAAACGCACCTGAGGAATGGACATCTGAGGAAAAGCAACGTGTGAACCACAATGCAAGTTAAAATTTTAATCTGTTTACCAATGCAGGATATAGTTTGAACCAAAATATGGTGATTTTCCACAATATATCATGTTAGTGTTTTATCTGAAACTGGCCACACATCAAGATGACTCAGAAAAACTCATTGCAGTGAATTTCACTGAATAATTCATGTGCACATTAGCTATGTGGACATAGGACCTGAATCTATACAATTTGTTACACAGCCTTGTCAGATTTTATGCAAAAACTCAGAGTGGGTAAAACTGCTTATGTGTATGGTAATGTCTCACTTTGTGATTACCCCTTTAGAAAACACACGGTCCTTTCCACTAGGTTTCAGTCTAGCTAACCAACAGGATCCCAAAGGCAGTTACGTGCTGGGCTGTGGAGTGACTCATCTGTGAGAATATGCAGGAGGTGAACATGCACTACATGCTAATTACGTCAAACTGAAACTCTTCCAGATACCAGAAGTGGAAAAGCAAATGGGTGTGTGATATTTTAATTCCACATTAAAGATAAAATAAACACAAAGGCCCAACGATCCTCTGCCTTCTGATAACCAGGAAGGAAAAAAAAAAAAACCAAACAACCTTTTTCTATTATATAAAAAACTGACTACTCATGTATCTTATCTACTGTTGTAACTCATCTAATGCTGGACACTTAGTGAAAAAGTCAGCATCAGCTGGATTTTTAAAAATCTTTTTAAATTTTATATAAAATTTTATATAAAATTTTACATTATTTTTCATTTTTGTACACTGTATATTTCTCATCTCTGTGAAATTCCCATCACCAATTCAGCCATGTACCATCACCATGGTCACTTCTGCTCTTTCCACCCATTTTGTTTCTTCTCCCTCCTCCTCCCCTAGGGAATGTCTCAGATTTATAGTTGTCTGTTGATTTTGATTTTTAAATTTATTGTAATTATTTTTTTCCCTTAGTCCCTTATTTGTTTCCTCTACATTTCTCCTATAAGTGAAACCATCCAATATTTTTCCTTTTCTTTCTGGCTTATTTCACTGTCGTCTGGCTTTTGATAAGGACAGAGTTCTGCATCTTCAACAGTGCTGGACCAGTGAGTGAGAATTAATTCCTAAAATCCTCTAATTGACTGTCAATCAGAAGATATGTCAGATCTAGGGTGGATTCAATTAATTCTCAGGCTTCATGTTTCATATAATCATCTGGGATGCTTATTCCTTAATGTTCAGATGTCAGGTTTTTGCCCTAAAGTCTGATTCCCTTAGGCTGGAAGTGGGACCCTGGCATATACGTTTTAAGAATCCCAAAGATGGGATTCTTATGATAGAGGTAGCTTATTTCTCAGGGATTCACTGAGTAGATCACATCATCATTGCTTCTCAGAGGACTTGCTCCTAAGACCAGAAGGTGTTTGCTTGGTGTTCTCTGCTTTTCATTTAAAACAGCTCTTCCTTGTGTAAGACCCTTAGTGCTCCTTTTTCCTTGGTAAATGTCCTAATCCAAATGAGGGCTGGAAAACTCAGACATCTACAGGGGTCAAGTAGGGATAAAAATGCATAAAGCAATCAGGTAGGGATTCCACTGAACTGGAAAAAAACCTAGGGAAAACCACTGGTTATTGTGCAGCGATATTGACAGGCAGGAACATGAGCCAGTGTAGCCAGGCTGGTTATATTTTAAAGGAAAACAGAAAATATGATTTTTATGTAAGTTTTTAGACACCAGATTTTAAAATAAATTCCACAATTGTGCTAAGCAGTGCCAATTTTCAACCTCTGTCCTAATCCATCTAGATGATTCCTCATAAAGTTAAAAATGTGAGAACATAATCATGAGATTTATAGGTGACAGACAGGAATGAGACAGGTGAGAGAAATCTATAGGCTATTCCTCATGAAAAAAACAATGGAGAGAGAGATTGCCTTTCACACAGAATTGAGCACTGTGAGGGGGAGGTGTTTTCTAGTGTTCAGAATATAAAAACTCTCAAAATTGGATTTTTCCTCCTCCTCCTCCTCTACTTCCACCACCTCCTCTTCTTCTTCTAGTAAAAAAGGTTTTCAGATTTTCATTTCCACAGTTAATCACATACAATCCTCTGGAAGGTAAAGTCAATGCTGTATACACAAAATATTAAGATGCTATGAGGTGAAGCAGGTTTCCATGTCTACCCTGGATACAACTTCATTACCCAGATAGGCTCACAGCTAATGTCTTGAGTTGGGGGTATAATGAGGAGCATGGGGAAGAAGACGGTAGTATTCAAGGGAGATAAAGTGTGAGACTATTAGCTGTGTTCTAGGATTTATAGAATACAATCTAGGGATTATATTGTTCATTTTACAGATACTCTCCCTATAGTATTAAGTGTTTTAGGCCAGAAGCTTAATTGTGTTGTTTCATAAGAGTTTAACTACTGAGGCATTATTTTGACATAAAAAATTTAAATTTAATACTTAAGCAACAAAGATACATGAAGTTTCAGTATCTGTCTTTACTATTGCTTATAAAGTTCTTCCCAAGCCATAGCACTTCTCAGAATGTTGAGAACTATCTAAATTTCCTAAATATCAAACTTCACTTATTTTCTTAGATGACAGTTTCTTCCAAACACATTCTTTGTTTTGGGAGAAAATCCTGGAGAGCACTGATAATTTCTAAATCAGGCCAGCAACCAGGAAAAACCTCTAGAATCCAAGCCCAGTAATTCCATATGGCAAATCTGACAGAAATGTGCTCTGAAAGTCCCTCCTGAAAATACTGGCTTCAGGCAAGTCATATAAAAATTAAGGCAGTGCCAGTTCTGCCCCAGAACCACTAAGATCAAATACAATTTAAGCTTTCAGAACTGCTTCTTAGTGAGGCCATAATAAATACAAACTTATATATCTTGTGTGGGGCAGAAAGATCCAGGTATTCTATTATATGCCTCTGACTTGATAGTGGTCACAACAGGATGTTTTCACATCCATTGATTAGCATTATGAAGAGTGGCTCTCCAGAGGAAAGTCTGGCTCACTCAACTGTGAACATGTCTTCAATGATAAAACTTGGTTAGTATAAATCTTAATGGTATTTCCTATTTTAAAATCCTTATTTAGAAACTGAACCACTATCTCACACCATGTATGAAAATCAACTCAAAATGGATAAAAGACCTAAATGTAAGACCTGAAACTATAAAATATATAGAGGAAAACATAAATGCGGTAAAGACATACATCTCAACAGCGCTTTCGAGGTGGCAGTCCCCAAAGCAATAAAAATGAGAGAGAAGATAAACAGGTGGGACTACATCAAGATCAAAAGCTTCTGTACAGCAAAGGAAACGTTAAACAGAACAAAAAGAAACCCCACTGAATGGGAAAAAAATCTTTGCGCTCCACACAACAGACAAGGGTCTGATCACAAAGATATACAAAGAACTCACAAGACTCAAGAAAAACAAAGTAAAAAACCCAATCAAAAAATGGGCAGAAGAACTTAAAAGACACTTCTCCAAAGAGGACATACACATGGCCAANAGGCACATGAGAAAATGCTCAACATCCCTCATAATCAGGGAAATGCAAATCAAGACCACAATGAGGTACCACCTTACACCAGTAAGAATGGCACACATCAAAAAACCCAACAACAAGAAATTGTTGACATTTATAAAACATGGATGGAACTAGAAGGAATTATACTCACTGAAACAAGTCAGAAGGCAAGAGAAAAATATCGGATGGCTTCACTATTAGGAGGAATATGAAATAGCAACAACAACAACAAAAGAAGAATTAGCTCAAGGAAATGGGCAATTACAACCAAAGCAATCAAAAAACTCACAAGACCAAAAAATCAAGATAAACCAAAGGGACCATGGTGGGGGGTGGGGAAGGAAGGCAGGGCAAAGTGGGGATGAGGGCAGATAGAGCACAAGGGACTGAGGTGATGGTGCACGGGTGGAATGGTGGTGGGTACTCCCTGGGGAATACAAATAATGTCAAATATAACTAATTAAATTTAAAAAATAAATTAAAAAATTAAATAAGTACAAGACAATTCACTATAGACGTTATTCAAAAAAGTTAATGATATATGGGTAAAGTGTTCAATATCACTTTTAATAAGGGAGATACAAAACCATAATGAGATATTCTCTCACACCTGTGATAGTGGCATATATGAAGATGATCCCCAACAAGTGTAATTATATACATTTATGATGTTTATATACACATATAAATGTAAAATTAATTTGTCTTAGTACAAAAATGAGCTTCAAACTGAATTTTGAAATGTCCAATTTCTTGAGTTACAGTCAATGAGGTTTTACCAGAGCTAAGGAAAAGAGAAATGAATGTATTTTTTAACTTTCCATGAGCATTCCAAATCATATGTAGACAAAAGAGAGTTCACAGTGCGGTCCCTGAGGTTTCATGGTGTTTTTGTCAATTATTTGTTTTGTTTGGTTCTGAAGATAGCATTTATGAACTGTCTAGTGCTTAAAAAAGTATGTTGAAACTATTTTGTAAATCTAAATTTTTGTTGTGATTTGAGACTGAGTGTCACTGAATTCTTTAAGTTAGAATAAATGCTATGATTCATTGATATAAGCAAGCAATATGAAAAACACAATATTTAGACTGTTCTAACATTCTGGGCTATGTACATATGGAGCTGATATATTTACTTGGCAATAGGAAACAAATAAGCTGTTCATGAAGCTGGGGCAAGAAGTATGGAAAGAGAGGAATATACAACACATACCTCTATGTGTTTATATAGATTTAAAGTGATTCATGTGCTAATCACTTAATAGTCTGACACACCCAAACCTCCTTTCTCACAAGAAAAAAAAGGGTCAGATTATCTCTCTACTATACACTGGCAATATAAACCTCTCTCTCTCTCTCTCTCTTCCCCCCCCACCTTAAAAAACAAAATTCTACTTGATTTGGTCAGGCACACCTAAAATTGGCTAGTAAATTAGAATAATGAAACTGCATTTTAAAGTTATTTGTATGGAGAGTAGCAAGGAAAGTTATCATATAACCTCCAAACTCCTCTGTAGTTTGCTTTTAACCATTATGCATACAGGATTAAGTGGGCCCAATTGTAAGATGAGGATAATAATACCACATAGGGTTGTTAAGAATTAAATGGGATATCTAAAGTGTAATTTAGTACAATAACTGCCTAGGCTCCTAGCTTTAAGAAATGCTAAGTTATTATTACTTGTCAGTCTTATTTTAAGCAGATAGGCAAAGGTATAAAGACATGAGAAAGCCTGATATGTTTTAGGGAATTAAGATAAAGAGCATGACTGAAACATAAAAATAATTGTGGTGTGAGAGGAGTAAAGAAGATGAAGCAAAAGTTGTAGACACAAATATGACAAACAATGTCTTGTCATATTTACCTATGAAGTTATAAAAGTAAGGGATGTCAATGCCTTTTAGTTAGAACATTTTTAAGGGCTTAAGAGCTGGAATCAAGGAGAGCAATCATAAAGTTACTACAAATGTCCAACACAGAAATGAAAACATGAATAGACTATGGTGGTGGACATGAAAGAGAATGGACAGATTCCAGAAAGTTTTTTTCTCTATTGAAAAAAATTATTCGTTGTTTATTTAGGTTGTAATAGCCGGCTTCAAAGTGTCCCCCAAATACTTGCTTCCTGGTAATCAAAACCCCTCTTACATTGTATCAGGGTTGACCTGTGCAAATAATAGAATATAGCAGAAATGTGGTATATAACATTTAGAACTTGGTCTAAAAGACATCACCCCTTTCACCTAATTATTTTGATCTCTCACTCCACTGGAAGTGGCCAACATATCATGAAGATATTCATGCAGTCTGTGCCCAACCTGTCTGCAGAGGAAACAAGTTCTCCCACCAACAATCAATATCAATTTAACAAATGGGAATGAATCACCATATCCTCAATCACACCCTCCAGCCCCAACCAAATCTGTATGTCTTGGCTGACTTCTTGACTGTAATTTCATGAGTCTCCAATCCAGAACTACCCAACAAAATCCTTCTGGTATTCCAGATCCTTAGAAACTCTCAGGAGTTTATACTATGATTGTTACATTATTGATTGTTAACACTAATCAACAATAAAAAGAGATAAACTCTTTACTTTTGGACAACACAGATTGATCTGGGGGAGATTATGTTAAGCAAAACAAATCGGAAGGAGAAAGACAAATATTAAAGGATTTTACTTACATGTGGAATGTAGAGAAACAAAACAAAGGGTCAGACAAAATCAAATCAATAGCAAGCCCTAGATATCTGACTATAGAATTGAAGCTACCAGAGGAGTGAGAGGAGATACAGCAAAGTGGGTATTGGGCATAGTGGACGATGATAGGGATTTTCAGAGTCTTGGTGGTGGATGTGGTGTGGTAACATACACGTGGAGAATGTGATCATACATTTCTAAATCATATACAATGTTGTAAATGACTGTTACCTCAGTAAAAAAGAAAAATGTTGCTTATTATTCATCCTGCTACATTTGGGGGTAATTTATTAGACAATAACAAAATGTAATAGAGATGTATCTCACCTACTCCTAGATTGGGTATGTTAGACATATTCTAAGATTTGTATCTTCTTGTGAATAGACTTTGTGATTTCCATCCTTGAGTGTGGATGGAATCTGTAAATATGATGAGATGTTCCTTTCACTCTTTTGCTTTACATGGGAAAAAATGTTTTCAGATGAAATTAAGATTATTAACACTTGATTTTGAGTTAATTAAAGAATAATTATGCTTATGAGCCAGATCTGATAACACCAAACCTTTACATTTAGATTTGGAGGTCATAGTTAAAGGGAGTAAGAAATTCCAAGCAACAGAGACATCCTGCTGACTTGAGGGAGCAAACAGCTCTACTATTGAGTGACATGTCTCAGAATAACAGGTGATCCCCAGTTCTTCAAGCACAATTAATTGAATTCTGCCAACAACCGAACGAACATGAAAGAAAAGTACAAACTCCAGAAATGAACCAAATCCCTAGCATGTTGATTTCAGCATTATGAGTTCCTAAGCTAAGAATCCAGTTACACTATGCTCAGGTTTCTTACCTAAAGAACTGAGAAATCACAAATGGGTATTTTTTTAAGCTATTAGGATTGTATTATTTACTACGCAGCAATAAAAATTTAATATACAAGGTTTAAATGATAAATTGTTGTTAAAATAAAACGAGATTTTGAGGGCCACACAAGAAGATGAGCATATTTTGTGTGAGAGGAAAGTGTATCATTGAAAGTCACAGAATAGACCCCTTCACTAGTAGCCAGCCTCCAAATGACACCCAATTATCATTGCCTCCTGGAATTCACTCCCTTATGTAGTCTCCTGTACAATGAATGGGCTGATCTGTGTGAACAAGAGTGCTTTTAGAATTGACTGTGAATGACTTTTAAGCTTCCATCACCAAAGACACTGCGGCATCCATCTTTATCTGCATCCATCCATCTTTATCTCTTGTGAATCACTTTCCGAAACAGTCCACAAGCCATGAGAACACTTGTGCTGTCACTTGTCAGCAGCACCTCACAAGAAGCTGCAGCTTTCTGCCGAAAGTATCATGGGTGAACCATCCTGGAAGTGAATCTTCCAGTTCTAGGCAAGTCTTCAGATGAATGCAGTCTTGATGGCTATCTTTACTGCAATTGCATGAAAAAAATCTGAGCTAGAGCCACCCAGCTAAGCGCCTCTTAAGTTACTAAGTCACAGAAACTGAGGTATAATATATTTTTGTTGTAGTTTTAAGTTGCTGAGTTTGGGGCATACACAGCAATAGGTTATTAAGTTTGCAGGAGGGCTTCTAAGAATTGAACTTCTGTCCAGACTATAGCGAACAATCCAGTCATAAAACACACACACACACACACACACAGAGATAAGGACTGTTCAGAACTATCTATGGGGAGGTTTCCAGACAAGCCCAGGTTAAACCTACAGTCATTGTTCCTATAGTTAATGAATTATCTGTCACTGAGGAAGAAATGGTAAAGACAAGAAACTTTGACAATTGCACCAGATAAAGGGATAGAGTTCATCTCACCCATGGCTCTTCTCCTAAACACCTTCCATTATATTTAATACTCCTTTAGCACCTTTCCTTCTGTCTTGTACAAAAAGAGCAGCAAAATAGAAGAAAAATCCTTTTGGATCAAATGATGACAAAATTGGAAACATGCCTTCTAGTCATAGTGAAAATTATATGAAGGACTCCCTTTTACTGGGAAATAGTGATTATATTTTGAGAAGAATGCCACTGAGGAATGTGATTTCAATACATTGTTAATTTTTTAAAATTGAATTTCAAAATAAGTTAAATGTTTGTAAAACATTTAGATTAAAAATATAAAGGATATACTGAATATATAATTTGAGAATAAAAATATGAAAAAAATTGTAGTCTTAGAAGTAATTTCTTTCTGATTATTAAAATGTTAAATGTTTCCCATAGGCATTTTGAAATAAAAGGTAAAGAATATAAAATTTATTCTTAATGTTCATAGTCAGCTAAACATTCATAATAGTTTATTATATATAATACAAATTTGAAATATTCATGTCATTAAAATTTTACAATTTCATCTACATTTAACTAGCATTAATAAAAATAACTTCCTGGGCTATTCAAATTACCTTAAATTTTATTTAACTGCTTCTTTTAGCAGTCCTTTAACTAAAGGGTATGTTCAATGCTAAAATATATGGAATGTGTGAAATGCAGGCAAAAATTTGTTAGAAAATAACCCTGTTCAGAAATTATTATTCATCTTTTGGGGTACTATTTTTCAATATTAAAAATATAAACATTACACATATGCCTATGCTATTTCAAAGATGACATTCATTGTCTTACTCCTTTTTTTGGTTAGTAAAATAAATGAGAATATGTTCTAATAAAATAGTGTCCTATGATTTAGTGGGTGCAAAATACTTTATCACATAGATGTGTGATAGATCTGTGGTAGATTTCAGCTGTTGTCTTTGAGGAAAATTTTGATCATACACCATTTCAAATTGAGAATATTTCCACAGGAATAATTCCCAAAAGTATAATTATTGGGTGAAAATTTCATAAATAAAATAGTTGACAGCTACAGTAAATGACTTTTCAATAAATCCTATAGCTATTTATATGTTGACTAAGGATGTAAAGGGGACCATTCTCTCCTCCACTGTAACAGATGAAGCAAATGAAAGATTGACTTCTTCTCATCCAGGGTTTGAATTCAGGGTTATAAGAACTTTCTCCTTTGTGGAGCAGACTTCTAGATGAAAAATGGTATTTCAGTTTTTATTATTTATGTGTTTTGTGAGTAGTATAGTAGATAATTTTCATGTTCATTGACATTTATTTTAATGAATGTCCTGTATTCATTTAAAATATATTTCATTCTTTTATCATCTTGTTAATGTTTACATACTAAAGATATTAACCCTTTGCCTATACAAATAACACTTTTCAATTTATTTCTTTTGTAGCTATCTTTATCCTATTTCAAATAAATTTCAAAACATTAATGTACTTAAATATGTCAATATTTTCTGTTATGATTTCTGTTTTTGAAATTAATACATGGGGGGATTACCTCAAATATTGAGATTATGTAAATATTCAGAATATTTTCTTCAGGATTTCTATAGATTCTTTTTTTATAGTTGGTCCTCTAAAACTCTCTGAATGCTATATTCAAATAACACGTGAGAGTAGAATCTAGCTTACATTTTCAGCAGCATTTTTAGAAAAGTAAATATATTTCACAATCATTACAGATAAGAGACAAATAAAAAAAAGTCAACTACAATCCCAGTTATCAGCATTTTATTTACCCTCAAAACCTACTCATTCTCTCATTCTTGCTTTCTCCCTATACACATCTGTTCATATGCATGTGTATGAAAAATAGTGGGGAGGGAATGCCACATATGCCATGTCCAAAAATAGCATTTTCACACGTTCACATATCCCTCAAAATGGAATTGTGATGTAGAAATTATTTTCATTATTTCAAAGATGAGGAGAGATGAATCTAGGCTATCAAGATGTAAAAGATTATAAGGATCAGTATTTGAAAAATTTGAATGTGTATATGAATGTGATTATGTAGATGTGTTAAAATGCAGATTTTCACTCAGTTAAGTTTAAGAGAGGCCTGAGAGTCTCCCTTTTAATTAGTTTCTAGCTGATGATAATGCTGATGATCAATGACTCATAATTTAAGTAGTAAGATAAAGATACCAATAAACAGTGGAGCATGACATATATGTCCCACCTTTTAGCCACTTATCTCTTTCCACTTAACCATGTTTCCTTGCTCTGATGTCAGAACAGGTGTTCATGTCTTTCTAATCAGTCACAACAACAAAAAAAATCAGGTTTCTCAAGCCCTTTCGTTATTCACAAGGCTAGACATAGTAACAAATATAATAAAACCCTGAAAGTCAAAATGAGTAATGAAGAAATACTAAAAGGAACAAGTAAAAACATTTATACTGAGGAAAAGTTGCCAAGCACAGTTGTATAAGTCCCACCACCAAAGTTGATTTTTACAGACTTGAAAGTTTACTCCAAAGGCAAAGCTGAAATACCAAGTTTATGCTTCCTAATCTATCCATTCTTTAAATATGAAACATTCACAATTATTGCTAGGATCAATTACTATTGTGAATGTCTTTGAAATGAGAACATTCTATTCCTATAATCTTACATCCTCAATGTATTCTTAGAAGACAGGAAGAAGAAAATTATCTCCATTCAGTAACATTTTTTTCAACAACAAGTCTGGAAAGGAAGGACATTTGTTTCATACAAATATATCTCTTTGATTCACATAATTATGATATCTACAAAAATCTTCATTTGAACTTGACAAAAATAATTATTTCAAACTATAGGTCAAGTATTCTAGGCCATTGCCCTTGGATTGAAACAAGAGTTACATATGATTCAGGCAATGTTTTTTTTCCTTCCTTGTTCTCTAAAATAAGGCAACTGTAGGACATATTATATCTTAGCACTAAAGGATCAAATGGGAATTATCCTTCTGAAATAAGACTGAAATCTAGTGAGGGAATTTGATTGAACACAGAGCTCATAATTCCAATTCAATAGCACTATTTCCTAGTAATTTCAGCATTTTCAGCTGAAAGAAACCCTAGAGATCATTTAATTCACACCCTCCTCTTGACAATGACTTTATTATTACTTTTATTGATCAAAAAGTGGAAAATAATAAATGCTATTTTTCTTTTGGCATTAGAATTCTGTACACAGACATGTCTTTGCTCTTTCAACCTACTGTGACTTTTTGATGTTCATGTTCATAATGCAAATGAAGAGAAGACTGTCTATAAGAGATTATTACAGTGGAAGAAAAAGAAAATGAGGATTAAATGTAACATGAATGTGAAAAATGGGTTTTCTGTAGAAGTATGCTTCTCCCATCATTGAGTGGGACAGTTAAGTGCATAAATCTCTCACACATAAATGGGAGTATAAATCTTCTAGTGATGAGTGCATGAAAGACCTCCCTCTGAATAATGGAGAATACAGTCACAGTAACTGCAAGTTATTTTGAAATCACCTTACGCTGTTGCTAATATGGCACCTGCACAATACACTGAGACCTTCTCTCTAGTCACTGAATTTGCATTTAATTTGCATAATGTAGCAAGGAAGAAAAATAATGGATCTGGATGAAATTTAACTGAAATAAATCATGGAGAGAAAATGCAGAAGTAGGTATCTCTCTAGAAATATATAGGGGAATATTACAGTACAGGGGAAATGAATTTAAAGTCTCAAATTTTCATTTCCAAGAACTGAAATTGCATCATTTGTAAATTTCTGTAAAATTTTTTGAATGCCAAGTCCCCTACCAAGATTATTCTTTTTTAAAACAAGTAGATTTCAAATGTGTCTTAATAAAATTTATTTTCTACAACCTACCCATTTGATAAACAAGTGTACTTCATGTCACATAATTGTTCTTTAGAATCACAGATTCAGAAACAAGAGGAATATGGAGAATGGAATGATACACTAAAATTCAGCATTATTCCATAGCTGTCATATAACCATTCCTGGTTACTCAGACTATCTCCTTGTCACTTGAATGATTTTGAATCTTATTTCAGAATTCAGCATCAAAAATTACTCCATAAGGGTACAAGGTTAGTAGTCAGATGAGAGGAAATAGCAACTGAGCAGCCTTTGGGATGATTGTAAAGATGCTGCCCATATCTGTCCTCAAGCCTTGATTAATCTAGATTTACACATCAAACATTTGTCTAGAGCATGAAACACCTGCACACTGCCTCATGTGAAGAACAGAATTTGTTTTTATTGCTATTATGTTTTCTGGAAAATCATATTTTTCTCTTCAGCTGTTTTGTTTTGGCAATTTACTAGGGTCTTCCTAATCTTTGAAAAATCATTTATTCTGCTTTTAAATATTCTCTCTCTCAAAATACATCAAAAGTTGTTATATCCTCAAAATATATGAAAAATAATGCTTGACTATCTCTTCAATTCAAACTGTATCTATGAATATAATGTGGGAGGTATTATAAATAATGACTAAAAGCTACTAGGTTTATTTTCTTGATGAGCAAGTCCATTCTGAATCAATATTTAATTTTGTGAACTACTGAATATTAACTTTAGAACTAGTTAAATTGCAAAAGATGGACGTCTTGAAGTCATTTCTCAGAGGGTTTTATGCACCAATAAATCTATCCATCAGATTCCTTTTCCAGGACTTCCAAAAACTTATGCTGAAGCATGGTGGGGAAGACATATAAGATTCAAATAAGACCTCATCAATTAGACATTCAAAAGATCATGATTAATGAAACAAAGGGAGGGAGGGAGATTGCCTTTCATTTAGGACTCTTTCTATAGAAAGACACCATCTTAATGGTTCTAGGTTTACTTTGGTCTATGATACAAAACTGTTACATTCCATACATACAAGCATACCTGAGAGCTAACTGTCCTTACACACTTCTGAAGCTGCTGAGTCTGACTTTGGCATTTGTTCTTGATGCCTTTCTCACAGTTAAGCACTGAACTATGATGATTATTTGGAATAAAAGGAACATAAAGTCAAAGGTTTCCTTCTGTTCACCTCTCTGCACCATTTGCCCCAGCTACCCAATCCTCATAGCCACATTCATTCCCACAACTTTGCTGAGCCCTCCCACTAAGAGAGGGAGAGCCTGCCCCCCCCCACCTTGACTTTGCCGTCTGTCATGGGATTTCGTAAATGTGAGGAAAGAAGGTTGGGAGAGTGCTTGTGTATTGAGCTTGTCTCTATACTTTTTTTCATCTCCATATAACACTTCCAAGCAAGCCAATGGTTCTAGGAAGAAGGTGAGAAAAAAGTGGAATAGAGCCACTTCCAGCCAGCAAAGGAGTTGAGGCTAGCTGACATTCATAAAAATACCAACAAGTTTAATAGACAGGTGAACTGAATACCAGTTGACTCTCAGACTTTTTAAAAATAATGAATAATTGTTGTTTTAAGCCACAGTAATAGTTAACTGAGATACTTTATTGATGCTTTCATGTAACAAAATGACTTGATTTCTTTATGGTTGTCCATCTCAGTGGTACACCATTATTCTTTCCATACTCACTCACTTGAAATAATAAGAAGAAAGGGTGAATATTTTTACAAAGGTCTCGCTGAAACATTATTGTATGTTGATCAGTATTATTCATTTACTAAAGCAATACTGGTATTTATGCTTTGACAGTAAGCAACAATAATTAAAAGTTCACTATGTTGTGTAGAAGGCAACTGAAAGCTTCTGTTTGTTTAAACTGATAGCCATTATAACCATTAATAAATGCTGTCTTTCCCAAACAGGTAAGAAGTGAACACATTTCATTTCCTGGGGAGAATGAATTCAAGCAAAATTTCAGGCTAACACCTCATGATAAACAAGAATCTATTTACCAGTCGTTGCCACATAGATATTTTTAATAAAGACATAAGTGGTTTCTCTCATTTCCTCCACCTTACAATTTATGCTCGCTAAAGGACAGTTGTATGTTCGATGTCAAAGTAGACAACAAAGAATAAAGAGGAGGCAGTTTCCAAAAGTATCATTATCTATTCAGTTATTTATACCATCTCCACCCCTTTCAGCTTGGCAAGGCTGCAGATAGAAATCCTGGTCTTGAGAGGGGTTCAAAAGTAAATAGAAGCAGTTCAAATGATAGCAAGTATTCTTGTTTCAACAATTATTCCCCAAAATATTAAGAATATAAGACATTTGTCTTTATAAGGTCAGATTATCCTCTGATCTTTTAAAAGTATGTCTAATGAAATTTTAAAAAGAACAGGTTGATAAGTAACCAGCTAAATGCTAATCAAATTTCCCAAAATGTACTGAAGTCAACTCCTTTAGTGTGTGCTAAAAGCATTTAAGTTTGCATTTGTGCTGCTGGATAACAGAATGGTGTGATTAGCAGTGTCTTGATGAGATTCCACACAGGTGAACATTAATAATACTTGGATCCTAAGGTGATCAATGAGGATGAACTTCTGAATGTGGGTCTAAGAGCTTATCAGGTTGGATCTGAGTTCATAGAAGAGATCAACATGGATTAAGTTTCAGGTCTGATTAAGTTTACAAACTGGTCCTATAAAGTAAAATGGCTACCTCCAAAGACAGGTATGCAAGGGACATAGTTGGGAAAGTCTTGTAGTCTCCCAGCAAGATTTGGGAAGGTTCAATGGTAGAAGGTGAGCCTCCTGAGTCATGGGTCACTGGACAGGCATAATGGAAGAAGATTAAAAGAGAAACTAAAAAGACATTAGAGAAAATTAAAGGGAATCACTACAGTAAAAGGGGTTTGTGGTGGTCCCAATCATTTGGAGATAATGTGTCACATTTCCAAAAACAATGCGGTGGGGATCTAGTGACATTTTACTTTGAGATCAGTTTGTGTAAAGGATTGCACTAAGGCTGAGCTTGTGCCAGCACTAAGGCTGAGCTTGTGCCACTGATGGATACATACTTTGGAAATTTGAGACACCAAAACAACACTTGCTACTGATTGGTCTTCATGGAAATGATGCAAAGAGATTTAATTAATAGCATATTCTTCTTAACTGAGAAATTCTATGATGAGATAAACAGTCTATCTTGTTTCAAATAAAGACCCTACAGGATATTATTTTTTTCACTGAATATGTTACATCTCAAGGAATAATTGTATTATTTATTGACGTTAATAGCTATAGTTACAGTAATAACTTAATGACAACATTTGTGCTAATTGCTAGAGTATTCCAATGAATCACTTTTAAATGTATATTTGCATAACAAAAATAGGATTACACCCTGAAATACCACATTCTAGTAAAGAACTGAAAATAAAATCTGAAAGTTATATTTTACTAGCTTTTAGTAATAAAATAACAATAAACAAGTTTAAATATAATTGATAGTAGAACAGAAACTGAGGGGAACAGTGGGCAAGACAGGAGAGGTCTAGTGTGCCTGTGGGTTAGTTCCCTGGCTGGGGATCAAACACTTAACTTATGCTGCAGTGACTGCTGATAGTTTCATAGTGCTGAGACTTAAGCCTTGGACCACCAGAGAGGCACAGATAAAGCAGGGGGGAAATGGCACATTATTTTCTTTCAAATTCAGACAATAACCCATATTTATTTTTTTTTTAAAGATTTATTTATTTATGCATACAAGCGCTGGGGTACAGGCCAGAGATATGGGGGGGGTGAGAGGATTCACCACAGAAAGCGGGGAGCAGAACAGGCAGATCAAGGGAAGTACACTGCTGAGGGGAGCAGCGGGCACAGCAGGAGAGGTCTGCTGCACCATGTGGGTCCCCCGCCTGGCTGGCAGCAGGGATCGAACTCGTGCTGCAGTGGCTGTGGTTTGCTTCATAGTGCGTTGCTTAACCCACTGTGCCACCAGGGAGGCCCCAATAACCCATATTTAATTTAGCAACACTTTCTGAAAATTTGGGAATCAAGAAACCCAATTCATTTTTTTAACCCCAGCAACAGCTTGAATTAGTCCATTTCTTTTGAACAAAGCCTAAAATACCTTTAGCTTGAAGAGTTTCCGGACATCTTAATTAGCTTATTTAACAGATAAGAGTGCTGAAGTGGTTGTCAGAAAGTAGGCTTCTATCTCAGTAAAGTTACTTTATCTTTCCCGTTCCCCAAAATACCAGTTCAAATCACTAAATTAAATCAAGCAACTATTTAAACTAGTGGGAAAGGGCCTCCCTGGTGGCGCAGTGGGTTAAGCAACACACTATGAAGCAAACCGCATACACTGCAGCACAAGTTCGATCCCTGCCTCTGGTCAGGGTGGGGACCCACATGGCACAGCAGACCTCTCCTGCCTTGCCCGCTGCTCCCCTCAGCAGTGTGCTTCTGTTGATCTGCCTGTTCTGCTCCTTGCTCTCTGTGGTGAATCCTCTCACCCCCACACCTCTGGCCTGTACCCCAGCGCTTGTATGCATAAATAAATAAATCTTTAAAAAAAAAAAAACTAGTGGGAAAATAAATCAATTTGAGTGGCTTTTCAATTATATGAAGAAAAAGAGAAGGGAAGAGTAAATAAAATGTTCCATTTAATAACATCTGCATTACTTTCAAAAGAAAGGAAATTTGCATTTGGTCAGTCTACAAAAGATATATATCAAGCTATATAAGATCAAGTAAATTGTTATAAGCATTTTTTTTAACCACAACATAAAATTTATTTTAACACTTTAGGAATAATTTTCTAACTATTAAACAATAAAAAGGATTATAGAGATAAAAATTACACCTTTGCCTGCAATTTATTACATAGCTTTTTTTTTAAAAGATTTATTTATTTATGCACACAAGCCAGCACTGGGGTACAGGCCAGAGGTGTGGGGGGGTGAGAGGATTCACCACAGAGAGCAGGGAGTAGAACAGGCAGATCAACGGAAGTACACTGCTGAGGGAAGCAGCGGGCACAGCAGGAGAGGTCTGCTGCACCATGTGGGTCCCCTCCCTGGCCGGCAGCAGGGATTGAACTTGTGCTGCAGTGGCCGTGGTTTGCCTCATAGTGCGTTGCTTAACCCACTGCGTCACCAGGGAGGCCCTATTACATAGCTTTTATGTTTATTTTTTTGTTCTATGAATCATTTTCTTCCTTGTCCCAGCTCTTATCTCCTAGACTTGGCACTAACGCACATCTTGTGCAGTTATATGTTACAACAGTTTGTCCTTGGACCTCTGAATTTTGGTTCCCTTAGGGGAGAATCCCTGTTTAAAATGCAAATTCTCAAACTTAGATATGGAAAACTGTAGATGTGGGCTCTAAATCTGCATTTTTAAATTTTTTGTTAAAGCTTGGTGAAATAGGACTGTTTTCCTGCAGATCAGATAGGGACTTAAAAGAAGTAAGAGAACAGCTGGCAAAGGTCTGACAAGAGCCAGCGTTATGCAAATTTATGAAGTACTTCAAATTTAGAGCTTTTCCCTCATTTCATTTTAAAGTGTCCTTAGAACAGTCCGCTTGCCCTCTGTGAAGTGGACAGGCCACTGTTCATGGTACGCTCCTTCCTTACTGCCCAAATGACCCAGTAATCCCCAGGCCCCAAGCAGTGGAGCAATTCTGAATGCAGCCCCCACCATCTGAATGCAGACAACTCCAGGCACCCTTTGTCTTCCAATCTTTCATGCGATTTTAAGTCCTTGCTCCATCAAAATCGTATCTGTTATATTGTTTTACTTTAGGGCTTGATTTTATAAGGTTAGCAATTTTGACCAGCTAACACATTTTAAGCTATCAAAAGGCTCATTAAATCTTAAGACTATTTAGAATTTTTATACAAAAGTAATATTGCTTATAACAGAATAATTTGAAAAAAAATGAAGAAAAATGTTATAATTTGATTAGTTATCAACAACTTCAGCTTATCCTGAGTGTTAGAGCATGTACCTGAGTAATCGTGAGTAGTATATTCATGGTGTGTGTGTGTGTGTGCACATGTGCACGTGTGCATGCCATATAGTCATGTAGGTTGATTTCGCCCCTCCTCTGGAACCAGATTGTCTGAGTTTGAATCCTGATGCTTCACTTTGGACAAATTACTTAACTTCTCCATAACTCCTTCTTCAGAACTGTAAACTGGAGATACTAACAATACCTACTCATGGATACTTAGGAGCACAAATGGCATTCTCAGCCACAGCAGTGCTATCGTTAAGAACATGTGTCTGAGCATCAGCTGCCTGGATTTCTCACTTTCCTTCCCCTTAGCAGAATTTTTACCATGAAAAACTATCTTAAACTCTCTGTGCCTCAAGTTTCCATATCTTTTTCATAAGGAACTCATGGAGGAGGAAAGTCAGAAAATATGCTGTTTTTATACCTTCTGTGTTACTGAAATTGAAGAGGGCAAGAAAAATTTATGAACTAATTATTTTAGATAAATTTGACAGCTCTGTTCTTAGTCTACCATGCTTTTCTGCACTAGGATTAACTGCCATATCACTTTTAATTACATGAAAATAAAGTCTGTATTTTCCTAGGAAGAGAAAGGTTAATTTTTTTTTATCAGGCTCTCAAAGGGAACAATGATACAAGCTATGTTAAAAATTACTGTGGCTTTCTGATTTTGGCATTTCAACATTACAACTCTTTTGTTAACTATTTGGAGAATCTACTTGTTTTAAATTTTCTGCTAGAATGACACCAAGTATACTCAAAATTAATGTTTCTAATACAAAATTCCATAGGTTATTGTTCAGGTGTTCAGAAATAGACTGCTGGAATTTGGAAAAATAATGCCAGAAGTTACTGTTATATACAATGGCCCATCCTTTATATAACTGAATAATACTATATCATTTTTGTTTTGTTAACATATGATTATTTTTCCAGTATAAGTCTAAAGCAGTGTTTTAGGAAAAGTGTTTACTATTCAGTATAGAAAATATTCCTGCAGGTTTAAATTTTCATAAATCACTATTCCAAATATCAGTAAGCAGAAATCTTTAACAGAAGGGTCTAAATATTTTTGCCTTTAGTTTGACAAGAATAAACTTGTCTCTGTGCCAATCAGTTCACAGAAACAACCACTGGACTAGTGTTGTATTGTAGGCATTAATTTGCTTTTGCCTAATTACTCATTCTCCATCATTTCTCTGAATTTATCCTCTCAGTATGCATGGTATTTTGGTACTGATCTCTCTCTGATGGGAACTGTAACAAATGTTACATATCTTTTAGCTCTCTAAGTACCAAATTTCTAGCTTAGGTTTCTTCTTTTTTCAGCATAACTTATGTTCGTGATAATGTCTGCATGATGACTAAAGGAGGCCTTTTGCCAGTCCTGAAAATTCTACATTGTTTTAAAAATATCCCTTTATACCATTGATGAAATCCAAAAGAGCTTCAAGGATGAAAGGGATGCTGCGGTTTTAAAACCCCGACTGGCTCCCTGGAAGGGTGAGTCACTGAGCAGGGCACCGCGCATGGCATTCACGGGCAGAGCACACAGAGCTGCAGCCTTCTTTTGAGCTGGCAGGGAGCTGAAATTAACCAAAATACCCTCCTCTTAGAGGATCTTCAGAAAAGGGTTTGCTTCTGTTCAATAACCTCATGGTTCAAGCAGGGCGGTTGCAGGCTGTGGTGGGGATGTGCACAGGAATAGTCTTAGATGTCTTAGATGAAGCCCAGTGTCCAGAGGATGCTAAAAGCAGTGGGCAGTTGAGTTTCTGAAACCTTGCAGAACTTTAAGCTTTAATCGGACATGGCAGAATCTTTATTATTTTCAAATACCCACGAGCCCTAAAATATGACCTTTTGCAATTGAAAGTATAAAATGCATAGGCTATTTCCCCTTTATTTGGCTATTATCTGAATGTGAAAGAGAGTTCCTGTGAATAGATTCTGATAAATGCTTTTAAACACCTGTCTGATCAATCAACACTCTAAAGTAGTACCTTTCCAAAAATAAATTCGTTCTACTTCGTATTTCACTTGCCCTTCAACCCTCTCACCAGTGATTATTCCATGTTGAGTAATAATTAATTGTAAAGCAAAAGGGCTATTTCAATGGGCTTCTTAAGCATAGAACGTGTGACAGTGTCTATGAATGCCTCTGAAACTGTCCCCTGGGTTTGGAAATGTTAGTTCCTGGTGGTGTTATTTCCTGTGTAGTTCTATGGGAATAATAAACCAACAGACTGTTAGTACCTATTCTCCTTAGGGGCCTGTGGAGCATGCCCTTTGGAGAACAATTACAGCCACTCCCTGGGGGGCTTATTCCTTTGCACAGCTGGGAAGACAGGGGCCTGCAGGGAGGATTTGCTGGTGTAGGCTTATCCAAGACCTCACACCCACAAGGTTTTCCAATGGCACCTACTCAGAGTTAAGCAGGATGCTGAGGGTAGGCTGTGGTACCCAACACAAGCCAAACACTGTCACTGAGTGGCTTGGGAGTTGCAGTGTCCTACTCCAGGTCACCTAAATGTTCTCTCTCTGAGGTCAGCACAGCAAGGAATAATAACTACCTTGTTATCAGGAGACAGGAAGCAAAGGCTTTGAAGCAGTCTTGTATTTTCTTCATGTCTTTCTGGGGGCATATTTGTATGGTATATTCAGGAAGGAGGGTAAATGTTCCATGCCCAGATTAGGTGACCTTTAAAACTTAAGGGAGCAATTTATGTGCAAAACATGTTTAAGCAGATAAAACATAAAAAGCAAGCTGAATTTAACAGAAGTTGTTTAAGCAGATAAAACATAAAAAGCAAGCTGAATTTAACAGAAGTTGTTGATTTTCTGTCTTTAAAAAAATCTTTAAATTGCTTATTAGTGATAACTATATATTGGTGTTTCTTTTATGTTTTGTATTGACAAATAATCACCATCATTTAAAGACTCTGAATGCAATAAGACTCTGAGGATTAAATCCCAGTTAAGCTGAAACATGTTAACTTCAGGTCAGAGACACCACAGAGGTTCTTTCTGCAGTTTACTCAGGGCCCTGGCTGCAGGCTTCTGTGGAGGGACATGTATTCTGGGCTATTTATCCACCCCTTATAGCTAAATGCCAATTTGAAAGAAATGTCACTACCATGTTCTGATAGTTTCATAAGTCACTCCTTATTTTGAAACACAAGGAATATGTTATGTCTAAATTTTCAGACTGTTATATTCTTATATGAATTTAATAATTTGACTTTTTTTATATCCCACTTCAGATGGTAGCAGCCACTTGAATGATAAAACTATTATTAATTGGGGTCTCCCTGGTGGCACAAGGGGTTAAGCGCTGCACTGTGAGGCTGTTTGCAACTGCTGCAGCTATTTGCAGATGCTGAGTTGCCAGTTTGATCTCTGCCAGGGAGGGGACACACATGGTGCAGCAGAACTCTCCTGCCTCGCCTACTGTTCCCCTCAGCAGTGTATTTCAGTTGATCTGTCTGTTCTGCTCTGTCTCTGGTGAATCTTCTCACCCCCAACACCTTTGGCCTGTACCCCAGTTCTTGCATGCTCAAATAAATAATACCTTTAGAAAAAACCCAAAACTATTATTTATTGAGAGTTGACTTATGCATGTGATTTCATGTTCTTTATCTGCTTCAATCTTCTCCAACCTCAAGGTTAACTATCATTACAGAGGGGTGAAACTGAGAATCAGAGAAACAAAGGGACATTAAAGTCACATAACTAATGAGCATGGGGTGCAGAGTCCAGCTAAGTCACTCGGACATTTGACAGCTGGGAGAGAGCTCTGCTCTGATCCTGTTAGATACCCTGGGTTTCCTTAACACCTTTATATGCTCTTTAACTCTGAGATGCTAGGGAAAATATAATTTGCTAATGATTTAGTAAATTACTAAATTCACTGTGGAATATGTTCATGAGTAAGAAAAGATACTAAGTCAGTGATTCTACTTCCAGTCCCTACTGCCCTCTTGATCATTTGTTCAGAGCATTTTGTGCCATCTGTTTAGAGCAGCTGACAATGTTAATCAAAGATAGTTAATAGATATTGCCAGAAATCCATTCTAAAAATTTGCAGCAAACAGGACTCATATTTCTTCTTCTTCTTCTTTTTTTTTTTTGCTTGTTTACTGAAAACTATTTTACTTGCATTCCTTCTGATGTTACTCTAAGTTTGCTTGTTTTTTTTTTTTTTTTTTAACCAGGCCCTACGTTATCTCAAGCAATATTTTTTGCTTGTTGTTGAAGCATAATTGTTAAATCCAAAATATCACACACCAGTAAAGGAAAAAACTGATGTTTCCATCACAAAAAAGAGACATTTTTACTTATCTATTCAAAATTCCAAAAAGGTTTATTCCAAGGAAGTCTTGGAATAAACAAAGTCAAGGAGAAATTGTTGATTCTATCACAGATAGAACCAGAACAAAGAAATATCAAACATTTATGCAATACACTTAAAGTACATCAGAATACAGTAAAGTTCTAGTATCAGTAATATCTCTAAAACATAAATAGTCATTCCTTCCTCTTCAAAGAGTTTCTAGATTTTGAGGAGTCTCTGGAGCATGGATGACAGGCAAATCTGAAGTTGTCACGATTCGCTTAATCAAGTGTGTCCTCAAGTGTCCACAGGGAGTACACAATGTCTAATGAGGCTTTAGGATGATTTATCAGACTAAGGTTCCATCAGACACAGAGTTCTTTCATTAATTATGATTCCCTCCTGAGACTAGCTAAGCAGGGTTTCCTTATCTTAAATAAAAAAACAGTTGTCTAAAGTTCATATAAACTCATAAAGTAGAAAGTAAAAGCTATCTATACTACTAGAAGATAATTTGCAAATTAAAATCAAAGTAGATGGCACAGGTCACCCATATCTGGATTTTTGAGGACTCTTCTGATTTCAGAGGAACTTCAGATTTCAGACAAGAAACTGACTTAATTGAAGTGTGTGGCAAGAGAAAGATGTGAAGCAAGGAGGATGAGATGTGGCCCTTGAAGCCAGGGATGGAGGTCTACAAGAATACACTGCTGTGGTATGGCAATCATTCGTAGAAATCATATGTGAAATTAGTACACCTCTTTGGAAAATGATGGACTTCACTGAAAGAACAAGATGAACATATTGTTTCATTTCCCTTACAGTCTTTTTAATTGCATTGATAAAAAGAAAAATCAAAACTACAATTAGATGTTATTATTCACTGTGCACTGTGTTCTAAACTATATTAAGAATAAGTGAAAACATTCATGGAAAGGTAAAACTTGGCAAAACTGTTTTGGGAAGGTAAACACTCCAAGGCATTTGGTAAATACTTATCAAATTAAAAAAATATACATTTTCTCTGACTTAGAAATTTCATGTCCAAATATTAATGCTGCAGATATACTTACTTTATATGCACAAATAATTAAGTAAAAGGATAGTCATTGTAATACTATGCTAATGGCAAAAGTTGGAAACTACCTAAAGATCGATGAAATTAATGATACCTCAGACATATAATGGACTACACTGTGACTGTTAGAAGTAACACAGAAGATCTACATGCAAAGTTAGTAATAAATCTCCTGGTTGTATTTTCAAGGTGGGTGAGCAAGAAGCAAACTGGGGTGTATTTATCCTAATTAAATACAAAAAGGTCTCTCTCTTCACAGAAATAGATTAGAAACTGAGAGAGGCTGAGAGGCAATGGGATTTTCTGTCTAGAGTATTTTTTGATATTAAAGAGGTTTTTATTTGTGTACTTATATTACCTATTCAAAGCAATTAATAAATTGATCTTTTAGCAAAAACCTTGAAAAGAACAACTATTTAAAATTAGTCAGTTTGCAAAGTCAGATAAATTTGGTTACATTGTCAATGAAATGGCTCAGGGAAATGGTTCTCAAATATCTTAGTTTCAGAAATGCTTAAATTTAAAAAACCTGAAAAATTGTTGATTTTCAACAATTTTATGTGAAATGCTTACCATCTTAAAACCTAAAACCAAGAGATTTTAAATACTTATTTACTCTTTTGGGGAAAAAAGTGAGAAAGGTGATAATTTCCATTCTTTGCAATGTTTACTTTAATATAAAGCTGGATTCTCATATCTGCTTTTATAGTCAGTCTGTTCCAAAATGACTTGTGTCATATTTTGTAGCGCTAGAAAAGTCTATTGTGAAAGTAAACCAGAAAGTACAAAAGGACACATTGGTATTATTATGAAAATACTTTATGCTCTTATGTAATCACTAAAAGAGTCCAGGTTGATGCTTTGATATCCACTGGTAAGACCCCACTAGCCATGCTAAGAATAATAATAAAAAAAACTACGTTAGCTGCAGTACACTCTCTAGCACTGTCTAATTTCTCTAATTCCATTTGTTATGTATACCTGTTTTAACAGAGAGGTTCATGAAGCTCGAGGAAGATAAAAGTAACTGATAAAACCAATATTCTAGAAACAACAGGTCAGTTATACAGTGGAGTAATCCTAGCAAAATAATCTTTTTAGTATTTGCAACATTTACCCAACAAGATTAACTCTTTGGAAGTAAAAATCTAGCTACAAACCTTAATATTTCATTTTAAGAAATGATTTCCCTGTTCTCCTTAAAACTACCACTATTCACATCACTTAATTTCTGTAGAGTGGAAACTAATGTCTAAGAATTGGGAAACCTATAGGGATTAACAAAGTTAATTAATGTGACAGTAATAATAGTAAAGTATCCTTTCAGCAATTTTTTTAAATTAAATGTGCACTGTACTCATTTGCTGTGATCTGAGTTAGTGATACAGTGATGAGCAAAAATGACTACAACCTGTCTTAAGAGTCTAAATGATAGATGGTAATTTAAAGAAAGTGTCATAAATTACTAACATTGGTGAAACAAAACTAAACACTAAGAGAATACACTACAAGGTCCATCAGCTGCCAAGATTTGGGGACCATCTCAGAAGAAGTGAGACTTCAGGGGCTTCCCTGGCGGTGCAAGTTGTTAAGTCGCAGCACTATGAAGCTATCTGCAGCCACTGCAGCACAAGTTCAATTCCTGGCCAGGGAGGTGACCCACACCGTGCAGCAGACCTCTCCTGCCTTGCCCGCTGCTCCCCTCAGCAGTGTGTTTCAGTCCATCTGCCTGTTTTGCTCCCCACTCTATCTCTGGTGACTCCTCTCACAAGAACTGTACTCCAGTTCTTGTACACATAAATAAATAAATCTTTTTTTAAAAAAAATACTTCAAACAAGATCTGAAGGATGCATTAGAGTTGACTGACAATGAGGATGTAGTCAGAGGTGTACTTCCATGTTGAGAAAACAGCATCACAAAAACCCTGAGGCATGAGGGAGTATGGTAGGTTACAGGTGCTGAAGCTAGGTCAATGTCACTGAGTAGAGAGCAATGTCACATATCAAACATAATGAAGCTAGCAACATAGACAGATATCAGGTCACAAAGATTGTTGAATACCATAGAAAGGATTTTAGTCTTTATATTGAGAGCAACAGGTATCCATCAAAAGGTATTCCAGACCCTGACAGGGATTTTACTGAATGCAAGGTGAAGGCGGCCTTACATCCAACTTACTGGTTAGTTTCCTTACAGTTTGCAGTTGAAAGTGAACCTTACCACCTGCTTGTCTGAGGTTCAAAGAACATTCACTAATCTCAAACAGCAAAATTGAGTTAACATTCTAGAACCTCACTGAGAACTTGATATTTTCTTCCCAGTTGCTATTAAAAAATTCAGCAAGAGGTGAATTTTCAGAATTATTATCTATAAAACATGTCAACATCCTATGATTCTAAGAATTTAATCCAAGAATCAGTTAATAATAATAACTGATCACATTGAGGCCAAAATCACTTATCTTGTGTTCAACTTCAATGCTCTAGCTTCAACTCCTAACAAAGGCTGAAAAAAGATAATATTCTATTATAGCTGTGCCTGGATTTGTTACCAACATGATGATATGACATGGTCTAATATATTATCTACAGTTTCTTATTAAATCTAACAACTGTTAGAATTTAGTATCCTAAAAACAATTGTCTATCCCCCACCCCCCCAAAAAAAACCTGGTACGTTTCCTCTTTTTCATTAATGAGAACAATTTAAATTTCTACCAAGGTCCAAGAATAACTGTCAGAGTTAAAACCCACATTCAGTGGCATTAACTATGAGGATTACTGTGCTCTTTCTTTACTACATTTCAATTATATTTTGCTTATGTTGCATCAACCCAAAATCTAGCTGATAAGCCATCTGTAGCCCTTACATGGAATGATATACAAAATACATATATATATATACATATAAAAAATCTATGCCTTCATTTGTAAAAAATTAATCCAGTATATTAATGTGAGCTCTCAAAAATAAGCCCATTGTGACCATTTCACAGCAGATTCCCTTTTTAAAATCTTGTTAAGGCAGGTTAACATCTATTTGTACCACTGAAAGAATGACTGAACATAAGAAATATTACTACATTCTTTAAATAGAGACTATAATATTTACCTTATTGATATTTTTATTATAAAAATAAGGCTAGTGGTATCAAACATGTGGGCCATGGCCTTACTCCAAACTATTGAAGCTCATTTTGGATCACTAATGATTTACTAAAGACTCACTCACCATTGCTGCCAAGACAGGGAGAGTGTATTGAAATGTACAATTCAAAGCCAAATTTAATAATTTCTTGTCTAAGAAAGGTGAAGTCAGGACAGTATAGCAGAAGAGATATCTAACAATGGTAGCAGAAGACACTGGAGAAACTTCAGGGAAAAAAATATTCCAACTAAGAAGGCAAAAGGTATGTAGTTGACATCTGTTTTTGGATATATATAACTCATTGTTGTAATGCTCTCTATATAAACACATGCATAGCTTCATACACAAAGAACGTGAGTTTGGTAAGCAGAATTCTAGGATTGACCCCCCCACCCTCAATGACTCATGCCCTTATACTGTTTTGTTCCTGTTCCCTCGAGAATGGTCAAATCTGTAATTTGCTTTTAATTTTTTTTTTATTTTAAAGATTTATTGATGCATACAAGAGCTGGGGTACAGGCCAGAGTCCAGGGAGGTGAAGAGACAGAGCTGGGAACAGAACAGGCAGATGGACAGAAACACACTGCTGAGGGGAGCAGCGGCGAGACAGGAGAGGTCTGCTGCGCCATGTGGGTCCCCTCCCTGGCCGGCGGCAGGGATCGAGCTCGTGCTGCAGTGGCTGCGGTTTGCTTCATAGTGCGCTGCTTAACCCACTGCGCCACCAGGGAGGCCCTGTAATTTGCTTTTAATCAGTGGAGTATGTATGGCATTGGCAGAGGATTTTTCAGATGTTATTAACCTCCTTAATCAATTGACTTTAATCCAAAAGATTATCTTGGGTTGGACTATCCTACACAGGTGGGAATAGATGTCAGAGACATCTTCCTGCTGATACTGAAGAAACAAGCTTTCATTAATTGTATAACTTTAAGAATTTCCACTAATAACCACATGAGCCTCTAAGGGGAGTCTAGCTCTAGCCACGATCTTGATTAAAGCCTTTGAGACCTTGAGCAGAGGATCCAGTTATGCCAACCCTTGTCTCCCAACCATGGCACCTGAGATAATAGCCTGTGTATTCTTTGAACTGCTAATGTGTGGTAATTAGTCCTATTACCAAAGAAAAGTAATAAAATGATGCTTGGTTCTAAGTAAAAGGTAACATGCTGAAAATATCTATATCACTTAATACAACTTCAGTATTTCAATACAAATGAGAAAATAATACATATGTAGTCACAAATGCACATATATATGAGTATATATCCATATACACTCAAATTTGTTTAAAGGGAGAAAAAGCAAACTTTCTTTTTTTATTATTATTATTAGTTTTATTTGACATCATTTGTAGTCCCCAGGGGGTACCCACCACCATTTCACCTGTGCACCATCACCTCAGTCCCTTGTGCACCTTCTGGCCTCTTCCCCGTCTTTGCCCTACCCCCTTCCCCTCCCCCACCATGGTCCCATTGGTTTATCCCGGCTGAAAAAGCAAACTTTCTTTCTTTACCTTTACCCAGCTCCATCTTACATCCTACTTATCTTAATTAAAGGCAAATACATGAATTGAATACTCCAACTAGAAACCTCAGAATTATACTGACTACCCACTATCCCAAGTCCCTGCTAAGAAGTTATCACCAAATTCTACCATTTTCTCTTAACTGCTTTCATCACATTGTTTTTCTATTTCTACTGACACTAATGATTTCTTCTTTGGACCAAAGAAGACTTCCAAGTTCCCCATTCATACTTTCCTTACTATCAGCCCCAAGTTCACACCCCCTCTCAATCATAGATGTATTCCCTAGAATAGTAACTGGGAAAGAAGAGAAGGAAGTAGAGTGGAATGGGACAATGAGATGATAGAAAAAGAAAGACTAGAGATAGACACCAGATATTCATAGGTGATCACTGATAAATTTATAGATGTAATTATGGATTTTGAACATTATCTGTAAAGAAATGAGAAATCATTGAAGGATTTAGAATAGAAGAGTGATTGAAAAAAAAAATTTACAGAGGCATTATCCCTTGCAGGAAATCATTCTAAATTTGGAAGTAAAGGTTCTATCATAAGTCAGCAACTTCCTTCAGAGGAAAATATGCTTCCTAACTCTGTAAACCTTGGGTAGATTAATTAAAATCATAATTTTGGGGGACCTCCCTGGTGGTGCAGTGGGTTAAAGTGCCTCACTGTGAAGCTGTTCACAGCTGCTACAGTGGTGGTTGGATACCCTGCCAGGGAGGTAACCCACATGCCACAGCAGAACTCTCCTGCCTCACCCGCTTCTCCCTTCAGCAGTGTACTATGGTCAATCTGCCTGTTCTGTTCCCCACTCTGTTTCTGGTGAATCTTCTGATCCCCAATACCTTTGGCCTGTACCCCAGTTCTTGTATGCACAAGTAAAAAGTTTTTAAAAATTGTAATTTTTGGCAAACAGAATTTGGAGATTGAAATAATTATTTCTGCAAGGCTTTGCCATAACAATGTTTCAAAAGAACTTAGCTTGGGTCCTTCCTCCTCCCATATGCTGAATGATAAGACAGGCAACATTACTCAGTGAGTTTCACCTCAGGGAATGGACACATCTAAATAGCCAAACAGTTAACATTTAATTAGCACTTAGTGAAGGCAGTTAGTCGAAAAAGAAAGCGTGCTGCCAACAGGGAATGTTTTTATATTTAGATGACTGAGATCAGTAGATCAATAGAAATAGTCCTACCGGGTAATAATAAATGACAGAGAATCCGGGTAATCTCAGAGAGTGGAAAGATTTTATTTTTATATGCCACCTCTAATTCCACAGTTTGCAGATGCAAGGAAACCCTTAGAGACTCTGTTAGTTCATCCTGATCCTCAATATTTCAGTGAACAAAACGGTCAGGTCTTAACCTGCTAGTCTGCATATGAGTTCTCAAAGGTACATTTCTGGGGATGAAACATTACATTTGTGTCTCCCCCCACTCCATGTTTTATCCTTTCTTATGCCTGTAGAACATGCATTATTGGGAGAAAATGTATTACATGGACTTAAAGTCATGAAAAAATCTAATTCCAATCTTCTAGTTTGGAGTATGGAGGGGAAAGTTCTGAGAATTTAAAAAGAAAGCAGGAGAAAATTCTTTTCATTCTCTATATCCAGATGATACAGATTTTTAAAGGATGACACCATCAAAGGGATGACTGGACAGATCGTGAAGCAATCTGGTGCTCACGTGGGAACAGACTTTTTAAAGGCTATATTCATATTATCAAGACATGGTTACTTGAACCATGTGATAAAGCATCAGAGCTGTTAACTGCACAGCTCACCAGAGGCAGGAGTGGGATTTGTTACTCTAACTATGCTGAAGCCTGGATTGAGCTAAAAATTTGGATGAAGAAAATACGAAGAGGTTTCTCTTCTCCGTGGTCTACAAGAGAATGGGATTCTATTGGATTGAACAATGTGAAACTGTCAATATCTAACAACTTTTACCTATAAAAATGGCTCAATCCAATACATTGCACAAATGAAGAGGAGAGAATATGCTTTAAAATACTGGCTTGAAAAAAATATATATATATACACCAAAGAAATAAAAAAAGTATAGGCAGAACTATACATGATAAAATATAAAAAATTTAAGGCTTTTACATTCCTTCAAACACTACTTTGTAAATTTTTGAAAACTAATTGCTTATGTCAATTTTTTCATTCTAACAAAATGTTCTTAAATATGTCAAAAAGATTTGTTGTAATAAAAAAGAAGTTATCTATAGAAAAGTATTGATTCTTTGTTAATAACTGCATTTCTAAGAAGGAACCTTCAGAATCGGTAATTCCAGTGAAACTGAAATGTGAAGATTAGAAAATCCTAATATGCATCAGAAGGGATCTACAGTTGCCAAAAGAGTATTCTTATTACAAAGACAGTTTTTACTTAACTTGATTGGAAAAACTGTGGACAACAGAATAATAGTGTGGTAATATTTATAAAAGGAAATGGACCTACCTGGGTTTCTTTGCTTTTTCTACTGATGATTTCTTAACCTTTTTAAAAAGTCTCTGGGGAATCCATAGTAATATTTTATGGAAAAAATAACTGAAAAATACTACATTCTTCTCACACAAAGAAAATGTGATGTCCAAGCTGGGTTCTTTTCCTGATTATGTCAAGTTTCACAGTTTATCTCCCCTACCTTTAACCATTGCCTGGGCTTTCCAACATGCCTTCCTCATAGAAATAGGACTAATGTAAAACAAATGACACATTTACCTGACTGTAACATAAATAAACATCAATTTCAATTTTTCCAACTTGAAGCTATGATTATTTTTCTTCTGAAGTCATAGATCAAGCAACAAGATTCTTTAGACAATAAATCTGGGGTTGGGGTGGAGAGAGAACAGCATTTGAAGTCCAATCTGATATGCACACAAGGTATATAAACGCACAAATATCCTCCTATGCCAGTAATATAGAGACCTCCTGGTATCTGGTAACCTCTTTCCATTTGTTAATAATTAACGATGCCACACACATAACTTGATGAATTGTTCACAGATACCATTTTTTTCCTGATACACAAACCATGGCAGGAAACAACTTGTTTTCTTATCCATCCAAGATGACCTACTCTCTCCTGTCTAGAGTTTGTTTCCCAGAAAAAATAATGAGGAATCTGTGCTTCGCTTGAAAGAGCACAAGACTAGGATTCCCCTTGTGGACTAGGTTCCATCATTGACTTCTTTCCCCATGTACTTTAAGTGTTTGTCCTCCCTAAACTTCCATCCCTGTGCCTCTTCACTTCATTGACTGCTTTTATGGGTAACTATAACATTGTGCTAGTATCTTGTCAAGCTAATCTACCCCATTCTTCTAACTTCTGGCCTCTAACATCTGAAATATTGATGGATGAGAATTTGTGAAGTCAGAAGATACTGGTTTATCTGAGAAAGCAACAAGTCCTATAAATTTGTTATTATCATTTTCATTTCTTCATATGGAGATAATAATGTCTAATTAATGGACTGTTTGGATTAAATAGAGGTGATTTGTATAAAGTTCTCAGGAATAACAGGCCTTGAGAATTAACCAATAAATGGCAGTATGAAAGGTAGAGTGAAATGATGATAATGTTGATGCTGATGACAGTTGTATACCCGACATTTCTATTTGTCTATTTGCAGGCAAACTCAAATTGACTTCATCAACTTTGTTTTTCTGATCTGGTCAGTGGGACCACCAACCACTCAGATGGTGACTTACGATCTCCCCTATACTTACAGTGGTTTCTAATTCATCTTTGTTACTCTCATTCATCTACCTTTTCCCAGATGATTGCTAAATCAGTCAAAACTAGGCTATTAATATTCTCCTTATTTCTTCTGTCTCTCTAGTTTATGCCTTTCTAGAACTTTTCTTCCTGAATTTTCACTGTACTATCTTGGTTGGGCTCCTTACTTCCAGTCATGCTTTTCTCTTCTTTCTCCTCCATGAAAACAGCAGATGAATCTTCCTAGAATATACTGTATTTCTTTTCAGCTTAAAACTTTTCTGTCTAAAGGTCAGTTGGGATGATATATATTAAAGCACTAGAAATTATTTTAAACATTCTATATTACCTTTCTTAATATTATTTTAAATGTAGAAGGTTTTATATCTTGGAAAAGGAAAAAATGTGTCCTTATCATAATAGCTAAGTGGTAGGATGAGGGAAAAGAGAGATAAGATGACAGAGAAGAATATAAACACATACTAACTGTTGTATAAAGTACTGGTGATATGAAATATATATAGTATATTTCACAGTATATATAGTATACTATGCATACATAATATATATATTATATAATAAATATATATAGAACCAAAGTATACCATAAAAAAGTTTGAAAGCAAATCTTTCATTTATTTACACCATGTTAAATATTCAGTATGGTAAAATAGAGTACATATGTATTTTAAAAAATGAGAAGGAATTATTCTTCTCAAGTATCTTATTCATAAGAACAGAGAGAAACAGTTCACTTCCTAGAGAAGATGAACTTTCAGAGAGTTAAATAATCAAAGGAAAAAATAAGTAGTGGGTATTTACTGTTGTTTGGCTCATTAATTTGAAAGAGGTGTATCAAATGCAAAGATTTAGCAGTGTGAGGTAGCCGATTATATGTAAGTAGACTTAAACAGAGGAGAGAAAACCATGGTGGACATTCAAAAGAAATGCAATTGATAAAAAAAAAAAAAAAAACAAAAAAAACAAGAAAATGCTTAGGCAAGTTTTCAAAAGATTTTAAACACAAAGCAAAAAGATGGTAATTCTGCAACCACATGCCTACCACAAGCACACACACATCAGAATTTGAAGAATAAGAAAAAAATAAGAATTTGAAGAATTTCCTGTAATGAATGGGTACGAAAGAACAGAGATTAGAAAATGAAAGCTGTTGGAGCAGATTCCTGTGTGTGTGTGTGTGTGTGTGTTGTGTGTGTGTAGAGAGAGAGAGAGAAAGAAAGAGTGAGAGAATGAGAGAGATACAGAGAGAAGAGAATGGAAAAAGAAGGTTCATTAGCTTTATGATGTCTCCTAAGAAGAAATAGTTTGACGTGTTATTTTTTTTTCACCTTTTCCAAATGAGCTGAGAAAAATCAATTTAATTAAATTAATACAATGAATTAGTAGTGTGGCCTGGAGTGGAATATATCTACCTCTATATTCACAATCAGAAAGTATCTGTTATGCTTAATGTAATGACACAAGTAATTATCTAAACAAACAATGCAAATTTCATCTGCATGTAAGCATATTCAAACTGTCCTTAACATTTCAATCTTTCTACCACCTAAACAAACTGAAAATTGGAATGACAGCAGGGGATCAAAAATGTTAGATTTTAAATTTGCCTTTGGTGTCCACATAATTATGGACTCTTTAATTACATGCTTTTCGGAAATACATTTAATTTAAAAATTATCTAATTTAATACCATAAGTCAGTCAACAGGTCACATCATACCTCTTTATAAAATCTACCTTACATTTATATTTTCCTTTCCATTCTTACTGCCATAGTCTTAGTTTTAGACTATCATAATTTATTCCTTATCTGGTTTGCTGCAATAAACACCTCAATCACACCTCCAATTTCTTCCCACTCCAAGCTCCACTTATCTGCCAGAATAAACTTAAAAAATATTCAAAGCTAAACACATAATTTCCCTACAGAAAATCTATCAGCACCTCTCTAACATCTTTAGAGGAAAGTTGAAAAACCTTTAGCAAAGCTTTAGTTTCCTCTCCGCCCCTTCTTGCCATTTTCATTCACACAACCCAAACTCTGTGTCTGTTGAAGTATCTTCAGGCGGACTCCTTGGAAAATACTAACCATTAAGTAAAATAGCCTTTGTCTATCTACCTAACATTCCCTATTCATTAATAATAACAAGATGACAGAATAGTCTTGTAAACAAATTGGTAGTGGGCATTTGAGGAGACAATTACTGAGTTCTAGTTTGGTCTCTTATCATTTGTAATTTACACTTATTTTTTATAAGCAGATCTTTATAATAGAAAATCCCAAATAATCATTAATTAGCGACATCAAATATTTAAAGCAAATGCTTAGACACAAAAAGCATCCAAAACAATAAACAGGCTGCCAGACTGGTTGATGGCCAATACTGTCTATGTTACTGCTCTCATACAAACTCTCCACGTCCTCAGCCCTTCTTGACGGGTTCAAACATTTCTGAAATTTCATGTGTCAAGAAAGAATTGTGACAAACATTCAAAGAGATCTGATTAAATACTGTCAAGCCAATAATTTTTTAAAAGATCTTATTTATTTATGCATACCAGAGCTGGGGGTGGGGGAGGGAAGTGAGAGGAGTCACCAGAGACAGAGTGGGGAGCAGAATAGGCAGACTGACTGAAGTACACTGCTGAGGGGAGCAGTGAATGAAAGCAGGAGAGGTCTGCTGTGCTACGTGGGTCCCCTCCCTGGAAGGGAATGGAACTCACACTGCAGTGGCGGCTGAAGCCCCACAATGTAGCACTCAACCCCTTATGCCACCAGGGAGTCCCAAGTCAATAATTAATTTGGTCAAATCAATTAAAAATAATCTTTGGGCAAACATATTGAAGTTGCTTGGCAAAGTTGATCAAATAGTTCAGTTACTTCAATAGCTCGTATAGTCATGTCTTAGAACTAGCAACAGAAGAAGGATTTTTTAAAAAATAATTTTGAAATATGATATACCAGAAAGCATACTATTTTCTCCTCCATCTTGTGTCTAATTAATGAGATATGTAATCATCATTATATTTGACCTCACTGAAATTTGGAAAGTATTCTACCAGCAATAAATAGTAATACAGTTGAGTCTAGGGTCCCCATATAATGTCAAACAAATCTTTCCCTGAATATAAAATTGTACCCATTAAATATTTTTCCTTAAATGCTGAAAAATATTAATTTTATATGACTGATTATTATTTTTCATTACAGTCCTTTGTGAATTTTGGTTTAAAAACTATTCCATGTCAACAGAAATAATGACTTGTTTACAGATGGCCAAAAAGTACATAAAAAGGTACTCAACACCATTAAAATCATCAGGGAAATGAAAATCAAAACTACAATGAGATATCATTTCACAACTTATTAGAATGGTTATTATAAAAAATAAATAATAGGTATTGGCAAGAATGTAGAGAAAAGGGAAGTTTGTGTACTACTGGTGAGAATATTAACTACTACTATGGAAAATTTTATAGTTCCTCAAAAAATTAAGACTAGAACTATCATAATATCAAGTGATTCCATTTCTGGGTATTTATTCAAAGAAAATGAAAATATTAACTTGAAAAAATATATGCACCCCCTCATGTGCATTGCAATCATTGTTTGTAATAGTCATGATATCAAAACAACCTAAATACCCATCAATGCATGGAGGAAGAAAATATACTACATAATATGTATGTATTATGTTTGGGGGACAAAGTGTTCACCAAAAAGGTCATGTGTGAGCTAAGAGCTGAAGTATGAATATGTGATATCAAGGCTAATGGATAGAGAAGAAGGAAATTCACATTCAAAAGAAACAAAATATACAGAAGTCTTCAAGAGGGAAGATACAGACACAAGTATTGGTCCAATCCATTGAAACTACCAAGCATCTTCTATTTCCCACAAACTGAATATATTGACTTATGGATGTTTCAGTTGATGTATTTAACAGTTTCTAAGTTGTTGTTGATGTATGTGTGTGTATATATAAAATATACATCTTATGTATATATATATATATTAGAATGGAAAATAATAAAATCTTGTCATTTGGGACAATAGTGCTGGACATGGAGGGAATTATACTAAATAGAATATATGATTGTACTTACACATGGAAACAAACAAACAAAAAAAAACCAAGAAGACAAAAAAACAACCAGAAATTCCAACTTCATAGATACAAAAACCAGATTATTGGTTGCCAGAAGTGGAGGAGGGGTGGGAGAGAGACTAATGGTAGATAAAAGATACAAATTGCTAGTCACAAAATAAATGTCATGGTGATGTAATATACAGTATGATACCTAAAGCTAGTATAACTGTATCACATTTCTAAAAGTTACCGATAGTGGGACCTCCCCAGTGGTGCCAGGGGTTATAGCATAGCACTATGAAGCTATCCACAGCCATTGCAACACAAGCTTGGTCCCCCACCAGGGAGGGGACCCACATGGAATGGCAGACTTCCTCTGTCTCACCCGCTGCTCCCCTTAGCAGTGTATTTAGTGGATCTGCCTGTTCTGCTCCCCACTCTGTATTTGGTAACTCTTATCCCACACCTCTGGCCTGTACACAAGTTTTTTTATGAATAAATAAATAAATCTTTTGGGCCTCCCTGGTGGCGCAGTGGGTTAAGCAACGCACTATGAAGCAAACAGCATCCACTGCAGCACGAGTTCGATCCCTGCTGCCGGCCAGGGAGAGGATCCACATGGTGCAGCAGACCTCTCCTGCTGTGTCCGCTGCTCCCCTCAGCAGTGTACTTCTGTTGATCTGCCTGTTCTGCTCCCCACTCTCTGTGGTGAATCCTCTCACCCCCGCCTCTGGCCTGTGCCCCAGTACTTGTATGCATAAATAAATAAATCTTTAAAAAAATCTTTTTTTAAAAAGTTACTATCAGTAAATTTTAAAAGTTCCAATCACAAAAAAAAAAAAATTGTGACTATGTAACATAGTGACTGTTAACTACACTTCTTGTGGTGCTCATTTCACAATACAAATCTTAAATTTATGTTATGTACCTGAAAGTAATGTTACATATTAATTATACCTACATACAAAATAAGTAAACAAAGAGAAGCAATGACTTACCTAACAGCTTCCAAGATTTGCTTCACCAAGAGGAAAATTAATGCCCATAGTAAGAGGGCATTTATGAAATTATAAGTATCATTGTCAGAATACAGAATTATACTCTTACTATTCCCTGTGATTGCTAAACTTCATAGGTCAGTTTGTGTTGAATATTATTTTCTCAGGCAGCAAATGTATTTAATTTTTCTCTTGGGTTGTACTATTATAAAGAACTATTAGACAGTTTATATTGGTTTGAACCAGATAACAAAAAATAAATTTTAGGCAGAATATTTATTTATTAAGGTTAAATAATGTATAACCCATCACCCTGAAAAGCTAATAACTATGAAAAATCACAAAGTAGCATTAGAATCATTAACTAATGCACATAGCCTAGCAAACATGTGCTATTTCCTCTACAACCTCATACTTTGACATTCCATGATGTCATTTCTTTGCCAGCTTCCTATCCTGCAAAATTCTTTTCCTGAAGTGATACACACTACTTGATAACATTTAAGTGACTTTTATATAAAATAAAGTGTACAGTAATTTCTTAACTCTTTAAATAAAGCATGTGTTGAAGATTTGGGGAATTGAAATAGTTTCAGCTCACTTTGAGTAGTAAATTGCTAGCTTTGTAAAATTGATAACCTAGAAGCTCTGACATTTATTTAATAAATTTTTAAGTACATGCTATGTACTAGTTTGGATGTGAACAAAGCTGACAGGGTTCTTCCTCTCATGGGTGGTTATAGTTCAGTGGAAGAGATTGGTGTTAATTAATTACATAATTAAATCTAATTTAAAAATATGATGAGTGCAATAAGAAAAATTATTAGGTATTATGAGATGGTTGGATACCTTTGAAGTTTTTACTGCAAAAGTGATCTTTGAATTAAGATCTGAAGGTTGAATATGTGTTATCTAAGCTGATGGGTAAGAAGGAAAGAGTTTCTCGGGGAGCAGAAATAATACATATGGAGGTCTTCAGATAGAAAAACAGACATATAGATACAAAGACTGATCTAGCCCATTGAAATCACTGAGAATATTCTATTTCTTGAAAAACTTGAATACAACGACTTATTGGATATTTCAAGTTAATATATATGATAGCTTCTAAGTTATTAATATGAGCATGGGTTTCTTGAACCCATAGTCTACATGAGGCTCATTCTTAAGACTTTATTATCAAGACATATGAAAAGAATGACATAAGATATTTCTCAGTGCTTGACTATCTTTCATTATCTGTTGCAGACCCCCATGGTGAGCAGCTAGATGATTTTGATAGAAAACCATGGCTATTGATCACTAGAAATGAACCTTGGCCCTAACACCAGTGAAAGACCCCAGGTGGTAGGAATGGTTCTGCATTGTGGTAAAATAGAAATGTGTACAGAGGCCTCCAAATTTTTACATGATAATTATTTTAAATTGTTTCAAGATAAGCTGGAAGCATATCCCACTTTTAGGTAAATAACAAAAAATACAACAAAGAAATGACAAAAAAAAAAAAAGCCCACACAGTATTGTATTACTATGAACTTGAACCAACCTCAACAGACAATAGATGTCTTTCCAATCAGTGTGAGAAAGAAGGATCACAAGTAAATTACTCTAAAGGACCAATCACATTTTCAGCAAGTAATCTCTAACATTGACCTGGTCTATATTTAAGTGGTTGAATTCATGGGCTTATCATGGTTACCTTCTGAAACTAATTTATCTGGAGCATTCAACTGGAAGTAAATGTTTCTAAAGGAGAGGATGACACTAGAAAATCAGAAAGCTGGATACCAAGACTAAATTTTCTTATTCTTTGAGTGTCATTCCCATAACACAAATAAATGGGTCTTAGTTGGACCTAGGCGTCCCAAAATTCTGAGAAAAACATGGTGGGTATCAAGTTGGACTTGTCTGAGGGCTACAGTTACTGGAAACAGCCAGGATAACAAGCAATATTTGAGGAAGAAACTAAGAAAAATATATCAGTCCTGAATGCCAGGGATATATAAAGCATTTATCATAATCAAAACAAGGAAACAAGACACTGAATACTGGGTATAGGATATTGAGTCTTAGAGGAATTGTCTAAGTTGGAGAATTCAACCACTTTTAAGAGTACATACACAGAATTCAGTACTAAAGGGAAAGAACCAGTATGAGTATGAAATGGAGCTCCAGGCTGACAGGTTGACAATGAATTGCACTTGGAAAACAGATCACCAGTCATGTAGCTTTATAAGAAATAACCACATTTATAAGAAACATTCAAACTTGCTTCATACTTCATATAGTATGGGAAAGTTACTCAAAATTTATATAACATCATACAGTACTCCTTTTACAAGAAAAACATAAGGTATTACTTCCTTTAATTCTCAGAGTTAATAGCCATGCTGTGAATCATGAACTGATAGAATTTCCTTTCTTAGATTAACTGATAGGAATATCAGAACTGATAGGAATATCAGAACCAAATCTGTGATTAATTTCTAGTAATTACTGAGGAATCAATGGCAATTTACTTCTACTTCCATTATTTTATAGTGTTCTCATGGTGCTATAACCTCTTTCCTTTGATGTCCTCAATTTATCTTGTTGTACTGAAGTGTTTTATGACACAATTCCTGCTTTGGGGAGAGGAAGTAGGATAAAATAAAATGTTAATGTTTAATGAGAAAAAATGAGTTTTATTTATTATACAAGCAGCATATGCTAATTTTAAAGATAATCAAAGAATTTAATCTAGAAAATGAAACATCTCTCAAATATCTGCTCTTTACACATCCAAATGGTCTAGTGTTTTCTCATTCAGAGGGAGAAATATAAAAATATGTATTTGTACAATGTATACATGCATATATACATGTATGTATCTATAGATATATCTACATACATAGCTAAAAACATATAAAGATATAACCCTACCTTTAAATGTAAGTACACATGGATACATACTATAAATTGTATCATATTTTGTGATTTAATCTGTAATTATTTTTTTACTTAACAACAGTGGACATTATAATTACATTTCAATACATGTAAATCTTTCATTATTTTTGTATCTAGTAATCCTTTGTTTTAGATATGACATAATTAATTTTGTAAATTCTTTATTGAAAGACATCTGTGTGATTTCCAGGTAGTTCACTATTATATCCAATGTTGTACTTTGCTCATTTGTTCAGTTATATTCTTAGGCTAAGGTTCTAAGCATGGAATTTCTCAGTCAAATGTATGCACAAATAAAATGTTGGCACATATTATTTGATTACCCACCAACATTTTCCTTTTTTGCATTGTCTAGTAAAAAATGTACATTAAAAACTGCCTACTTCTCCACATCTCTTCCAGTTCTTTTGAATTATTTATCTTTTAAATCTTGTTCCAAAAAGATATGTGAAAAATTAAATAATGGTGATGTTTTCATCTTAATGCTTTTCTGTTCATAAGATAGAGAATTTTTCAAGTGTACACTGTCATTAATCTTCCTTCCCCTTTGAATTGCTTCTTTAAGTTGTTTACCTTTTTCTAAGTTTTTAACTGTTTTATTAATGATTTTAAATGCTTTTTATTGCAGTGTAACAAAGATCTTTTTTATTTCAAAAAAACAATTAACAATGTTTGTTATTATTTTTATTTTTTAGTCCAAAAGTTTGTATTTTATTAGTTTGTTTACTTTCTCTATATTCCACATGAGTTAATCATAGAGTGTTGGTATTTCTCTTTGTAGCTTTTTTAAACTACACACAAAACCTTATTGGTTTATCCGTGTTGTTGCAAGTGACAGGATTTCATCTTTTTTTAAATAAGTGAATAGCATTTCATTGTATATTTACACCATATCTCCTTTATTCATTCATCAGTCAATGTGTGCTTAGGTTGTTTCTGACCCTTGACTGCTGTGAATAATACTGTAATGTCCACTGTTGTGCATAAATCTCTTTGAATTAATGTTTTCATCTTTTAAAAGTAAGTACCTATAAATAGGATAACTGTATTGTAGGGCATTTCTATTTTTAATTTTTTGAAGAATCTCCATGCTGTTTTCCATAATGGTTTCACCAACTTATATTCCCACTATCAGTGTTAGGGTTCCAGTTCTCCATATCATCTCCAATAGTTGCAGTTTTTGTCTTTTGGAGAACAGTCATTCTTACAAATATGAGATGATACCTCAGTAATGTTTCGATTTACATTTTCCTAACAATATAGGAACAATAGTGTCTTTTCATGTGCCTATTGGTTATCTATATATTATCTTTGGAGAAGTATCTATTCAGATTGTCTGCTCATTTTTAAATTGAGTTATTATTTTGTTGTTCAGTTCTATGAGTTCTTTGTATATTTTGGAGGTCAACCCCTTGTCAGATGTATGATATGCAAATATCTCCCATTCAGTAGGAATGGGAGAAGCTTCTTTAGCTGTATAGAAGTTTTTAGCTTGATGTAATTTCATTTGTTTATTTTTGTGTTTATTTTCCTTCCTGAATCAACATATTTTAAATAACTTATCCTAGTTCATTAAGTGGGAATGTTGGCTTAACTAATTCCTAAATTTTCAAATATATGAGTCATAGGTTTAACCCTTTATTCAGTTCTTTTGGACTATTCATTATTCCCAAATTAATATTAATTAAATTAATTGAATTAAAATACTATAACGATACATTTCTTCTTACAAAATATTCCTTAATATTCTTAGACATATTAATAATCAAATTTGAATTCAATTAATTCCCTAAAATTCCACTGGGAGATATGGCATTTCTAAATACATTTGTGACTTTAATTCTCTGAAGTGTTGCATTTTTACAAAATCCCATGTCAAATTGTTTTAGATACTCCAGTGAGACTAGTACTCAGTTGGTATACAATGTTCTTATAATTGTTCCCTTAGTGAATTAGCCAGTGACTTTGTAACTTTAGAATTGTGTCTTAAATTTTGTGGGTCAAGGACACTTTGAAAATTTGATGAATGTTCTCCCAAAAATGTGTACTTACTCCCAAATGTAATGGATTCTCTAGAGTCAAAGAACCCAAGGAAACTTTGTGTATTAAAAAAGGGACTTTATCCCATCAGTTATTTTTATATTGATTTTTTTTCTTAAAAGCTGGATCAAGACTGCTATCTCTCTCTTCATAATAATTACAATTTCCCTTCTATCTTTAGTCTTAGACAAATGATTAGCTAAAAACCCATATATGTTTCACAATGTAATGAAAAGGTCACCAGACTAGGAGTTTTAAGACTTAAATTTGAGATCTATCTTTGAATATGTGTATGTGTGCGTGTGTGTATTTCTTTAGGAGTCAATATTTCATTTGATCATGTATAAAATGAGCAAATGCTACTAGTTCTGTTTACTTCATAGAGATTATTAAAGAAATCAAACATACCTATCTGAGAGATCACAAACTGAAAAGGCAGGTATGTTATTTTTATTTCTGCATTTAAAAGCTTATTATTTATTGAGACACTATATATACCACACATGGTGCAATAGCCTAATGTACTAGGGTAGCAAATATAAAGTTGCAGTTGGTAGTTGCATACATATATACATACTTGTGTGTGTGTGTGTGTTTGTGTATTACAATGAGGTCAGAAGAGAAAAATATTCCTCTACTTGTAGGGATATCCACACAAATAGCAATATATGAAATAAGTTTGAAGGTATTTGTGGGTTTTCCAAGCATATAAGGAGGTAGTGGTATAGGACACAGGGAATACAGTCTAGAAGAAAGATATAGCTTCAGAGAAAAAAGGTGTGAAAAGGTACAGAAAGCACAGCACATGGCAAGGAGTGAGTTTTCTGTGGTTATTTCACGGGGTTTATGGAAGAGGATAAATCTAAGACTTTCTCTGGGAAAGATATACTTGGCTAACATTTGAAAGTGTCAGAATAAGAAATTTAAATTTTTCTTCCAGGCAGTGGGAAATCATCCAAGGGTTTTTAGACAAAGGGATGATGAGGATGGGTGGCCTTTAGTCTAGACAGCTATCAGGAGAGGTTGGAGCTAGAGACCACATCAGCAGCTATTGCAATTGTTCTGGGAACAGATGAAAAAGGCTTAAAAAAGGAAAGGGCAATGGGAAAACACAAGAGATATTTCTAAAGTAAAATGAAAAGATATTGACTGTCTCTAAGATCCATGAGTTAAGAGAGAGAGCAAGAATGTAAGGCTACCATTGATTTAAGATCACTGGATAAATAGTGATACCACAGATGTTACTTCTCCAAAGTGGAGTGGTGAGGGTCACTGTGTGTGTATGGGATCAAATGAATTTAGCTGATGAATTTTTAAAAATAATGCAAATTACTCTCTTTAGAAAAAATTAAATTTCCTAATTTTAAATATAGAAAAATGTTCCTCAGGGTAAAAATAACCACATCTTTTGAAATATAATACAGTGCTATTTGGTATTATCCCTTAGCAACATTCCTCTATGAACCAGTACTAGCAGCAACTCAAGTTATAGACTCACATATTGATATTTTTAAACTTGTAGATGGATAATAAGCTGTGAAAAGAACATAATTTTATCCATTTTAGATTTGAGGCCTCTGAATAACCAGCAAAAGTTAACAAGGCTTAGTTGTTTTAGATTATTTTTCTGTATCATGCTTAAGAATCTTTCCCAAGACACTCTTCCAAACCTATATTAAGGTTTGAAGATACAGATTAGTAACTAATTCATCACTCTGTGTGTGTGTGCATTCGTGCAAGTGTGTGTGGTGCGTGCACATGTGCGTATGAATATATTCAAATCAGAAAGTGAAAGAATATTTTGTTTTCTGAAGTGTTCTCTCTCATCAAAATTTGAAGATTCCATTACTTAAAAATAACTTTTTAGAGTAATTTCCTAATTTTGGTTTCACTCAATAGCCTAATAGATGGGGATGTTGATTGTTAAAAGGTAGCTACTTTAAGACACATAAAGCAATTGTTAGAAGATATGGAAAAACAGAAATTGTAGTTCTCATTCTGGGAGTAAACTATTGTGTGAAGTAATTTAACCCCTCAGACATATTTCTTCAAGTGCAAAAGAGGGGCAGTGATGTGGGCTACAGTTAGTTTAAATTTAAGTTATTTTCCTTCTTGACATGTCATTGTGTTAGTATAGATTTAGAGAGATATGTTTTGTGGACATGATCAGTTACCTCTTTTCCCATTACTGTTTCCATACATGTGTAACTGAATCAAGATGGGCCAATCAGAATGAGAGAAGGGTTTGGATGTATTCCGTGCTTGAGGGCCAGGTTCTTATCTCTTTCCCTTCTACCTCCTGTCTCTCACCATTTCTCATCCACATGAAACATGAAAGGTACAAAAATTCAGAATCCAGAATGTAAGAGTGTGAGAGTCCTATTTTTCTTCTGATATACCTAGTCTCAAAACACACTAGCTGATAAAAAAACAAATCAAGTTACCAAGACAATTTTTCAGGGGACACAAATGTTGATAATCAGTTTACTTAAAAAAAAAATACTATTTTGGTAATATTGTTGAAAATGTGAAAAAATTAATTATGCTATACTATTTTTGATATTTAAATATTCTAATTGTCCCAACTTATTGAAATTTAAATGATGATCTTATGTCAGTTATCCAATATAAAAAATTTTTTTTCTAAAATCCAAAACCATAGATTCAATGTTATAGACAGCTTAAATGACAAAGTTTTCAATCAGTTATTTTAGTGATGTGAAATTCAAATTTTGCATCATGAACTCAGATTACCATTCAAACTTGAATGAAGAAAAAAACTATGCAATCTTTCAATACAAACATGGACAAATATCTTTTATAGGCAAGGGAAAAAAAACAAACTCTTAAATTTTTACTATTTAAATATTGCAATATACTTAACATTGCCTTTCATTTATTATACATGTTAATGTATTTTAAAGGCTAATGTAAAATATTTTATAATATGCATGGGATTTATATTGCTTGCAATTACAGATTTTAGCTGTTCTCTTTCTAAAATGCCTAAATCAAATATCACCTTCTTGATATTTACACCTCTGTATTCTTGACTGTAATACCTAAAGAATTACAATACCCAAAGAATCATGTATGTTATTTGAATTTCCAATTTTATATAGTTATTGAGAATATATAGCTCCTGCAGACTGGCAAAAGCACATTACTGAGAAGGAAAATATATGTTACATAGTAGGAAGTAAAAGAAATGATTAAATCATTTATCAGTTTGTTTAAATAGCTATTACATTTTGAAGGAATATCAATTAAGATAATTAATTTGATGATATTTTATAAAAATTAACTTTTATCATATTTTATTTGGTTTTCTTAGTAAAAGAGAACCATTCCTCTAGTAATTTTATTCTTTCAAATGCCTTCTATTTTGAAATTAAAATATGACCCTATCTTGCTAGACAGATCTACTTCAATATAAAATTTATTTAATACACCCACTCATTAAACCAAGTATATTTTTCCCATTGCTTCACACACTGTAACTAATTCTCCAATTTTCAGTCAAGATAACATTAATGTCTGCAAATGCTACTATACATGCTAAACACAGCTTTTAAAAGGCACATTTTTCTTGATAATCCATAGGGAATCATCCATCCACCCATCCAGAAGATTTTTTCAGAGACTTTAACTTGACAGATAATTTAAGCCCTCTATTTGGTTGGTGGCCCACACACAGGCATGTGTCCTTACACATGCACACAAAGACTGCATACATCTCACACCTTTGTTCCTTTTTAGATCACTGGGCACAATCTTCAGTGTTCTAATTTGCTTTAATTTCTATGAACACTGTTTCCTATTTATTATTTACATGCACTGCACAAAGTCAACAAATATGGTTTGCCTCTATTATTAATACCAATGCAATAGCCAGAATTTAAAAATAGAAGTTAAAATCTCTCATTGCTCCAGAGGCTATGTTATCTGCTTTTTATAAAAAAAATATGAATTTAAATTATTTTTCATTTTTAGGACATTGTGTCCTGTGGAATCAATCAATAAAAACTTCACATTCAGTTTTATATATTTCTTGATGCTGTCAACATGCCCAGGTTTTGCACACATTTTTTGAGGGGTGCTCATTGCTTTTGTTGAGGTAGAAGATCTTCACATCAGTCTTAGTTCTGGAACAAATATTTGATGTGCTACTGAAAAAGTTACTCGCCTTCTCTAGGGGGTCGGGATTCCCATCTATAAAATACCATTCATCTCAGTGATGTTCAAGTAAGTTAATGGATGTGAAATTTCTCTAATAATTTTAAATTATTGCTATTATCCCCTTTAAAAAATGAAAATAATATCAATTCCCTCATTGGAAAGTGTATCTATCTAAAAAAGCAACACCATTAAGGAAAAACATTACATGCAATATGTGAGTGTTGGGAAATACATAAATGATGCAAAGAATTTGAAGGTCAAAAGTCACTCAATAGAATGCCGAGACTTAGTAGATGAGTTGCAGTTGAAAGTTATGTGTAGACATTAAACATCTTCATTTTCTGGAACAATTCAACACATTTCAAATCAAACAATCAGTGTTGAGAACACAGAAAAACTTCAAATCAGTGATGCAATATCTCTAGTCCAAATTGATTATTTCCCTTCCACTGTCTCAAAAACATTCTATTTTATTTAAAAAATGAAGTTAATTAAGAGACAAAATTAGTCAATTCATAGATTAAACTAGAACTCTTGTTCTTATTTAAGGTTCATTAAGGGCACAGTATCACACAATTTTTGAATAATAGGTCAAATAGTGTCATGATTGTCATTATTTCATCATTGGGGGCCCCATAGTATCTTCTCAACCCAGAGGGAGAACACCTAATTCATCAATTAAAGGGTAAAACTGAATGTGGGTTTTAGCACAATGGGCTGTAAAAGTGAAGCTTGCATATTAATTTATGAATGTTTGCAATTCACACCAATATTCAAAGTTTCAATTGATCTAAAGTAAATTATTTAACTACAATTACAATTACTTGCATGCAACAGGACAATTATTATGAACAATGTGTAGTATGTAGGGGTGTGAGGAAAGCAAAGAACTCTAGTAGCATGTTTACACATCAGGATTGGGATATTCTATTTGGCAGGATTTCCATTGATTATGATATATACAACATGAAGAGAGACATGCTCAGAAAGGAGTAAGGAAGGGGTTAGAAGGGAGGGAGGGAAGGAGAGAGGGGAGAAGGAAGGAGGGAAAGAGGGAGGGAGGGAGGGAGGGAGGGCAAAAGGGAGGGAGGAAGAGGGAGCAGGGAGGGAGGAAGGAAGGAAGGAAGGAAGGAAGGAAGGAAGGAAGGAAGGAAGGAAGGAAGGAAGGAAGGAAGGAAGGAAGGAAGGAAGGAAGGAAGGAAGGAAGGAAGGAAGGAAGGAAGGAAGGAAGGAAGGAAGGAAGGAAGGAAGGAAGGAAGGAAGGAAGGAAGGAAGGAAGGCAGGCAGGCAGGCAGGCAGGCAGGCAGGCAGGCAGGCAGGCACACATTGGAATATTATAAGACTTCTGATAAATCCAATCTACTGTCAATTTCAGTTGTACAATCCCAGCCCCAGGTTGTCCTGTGTACACACACCCAGTTCTGATGTACAATTTATGTTTATCCATCATCCAGACATGGGGCTTGGAATGTCGCCCATCAATGCCTACCCACAATTTAGGATAGATGATCACAGTCCTACTTTGCCACTAGGCATGTTAGAGGTAAGCAGTGCATGAAACATTATTTGTATGAGTCTTTGGGGGCTGGGAGAGAGGGGGTTCATGGCTTAGAGGGCCTAGAACAGGGTAAAAAGGAGCAATATTTCATGGTTGCCAAGAAAGGGTCCCTTTCTACCTTCATGTCTCCTTAAGAATCAAGCTGACTCCTCAGAGCAGCTGTAACTGATCCTTTACACTACTCATTTCCTTGGAAAAGGAGCTGTCGGCATCTATTAAGACTCCATGTGACATGCAGCTTCCCTGCCCCATCTTCCGGAGCACTTTACATTAAGGGGAAATCACTATAATCAAATCTCTGCATCTTGCCTACTGCTAAAATGAGGTGTTTTCTTCCTCGGATTTTGCAGGGAACACTGGATTCCTCACACTTGCACACACTTGGACACACTTGCACACACCGACACATCACAACTCCCACCGGGTCTATGCTATCGTCTTTCATCCCTCCCTCCTTCCCTCTCTTAAGGATTACTGAACATTTTGCTCTAAACTCTCCCAGTCACCCACGTGTTTGTTCTTCTCCCCTTTTGCTGTTCAATTTACTCCCAGACTTGACAGAGAAACTCGAGTTGTTCTTAGACTTTTAGCTGCAATCCTAGGGTCAAGATGTATTGAGGACCCCCCCCCCCATCAGATCTGCCCCACCAGGCCCTCCTCACTGTGGGGAAGTGAACAGATTACTGGGTGTTTCCCTGGCTCAACTCCCCACCCCTCTTTCTTCACCCTCTTTCTTCATCAAAACAGACTGAATTTGCTGTTTAGTACTTAGTCAGGGTGGGATGAAGTGGATTGGGAGGGGGTGGTGAGTGATATAGACAACAGGGAATCTCTCTCTCTCTCTCTCTCTCTCTCTCTTTCTCCACACACACACACACACACAGACACACACACACACACAAGCATGCATACACACACTCAATTAGCATTTACAGCATTTATGCCATACTTTCCCGGTCTCTTACACCTGAATTGTACCTCACAAGAGGGAACAGACACACCCCTGCTCGACCTCCCCCTATTTCCAGAGAAGAATCTGGCCCTGGGTCCAGGACTGGTGGTGATATATAGACCAACGAGGAGAATTTGAGAGCTGGGGAGGTGACCCCTTGCCTGAATGGGGGAGGGGCGCTCTTCACTCACCGCCTGAGTCCCTGGAACGACGAGGGCCAGGACATCCTGGATTTCTTCAGGCCAGGCCGGTGGCCGGTCTCCACGGCATAAGAAGTGCGGTCCATGGCGCGGCAGTACAGGTAGCGCTCAGTGTCCGAATAGCCCCGATGCCGGACACGGCCGGTGGCCCCGCTCGAGGCGTAGCGGCCACGAGCTGCCCCGGGCGGCGGCGGGGGCGGCGGCAGGGGTGGTGGCGGCGGCGGCTGCAGCGGGCACTGGGGTTGGGGCTGGGGTGAGGGCGGCGGCGGCGGGGGCAGGTGGTGATGGGGGTGCAGGAGGCGGAACTGGGGCTGCCGGAGCGGGTACTGGTGGTGCTGCTCGTGCCTCCAGAGGTGTTTGGGGGCTTTGAGCGTGGTCCCGCCGGCGCCGTCACTGCCGCTGCCCTCACCGCTGCCCGCCCGGGCGGGCACGCTGCTGCCCTCTGCCTCCATCCTGGCTTCTGGGTCTGCGCCCTGCTGCCCAACTGGGGTTCACCGCGCTGGCTTGAGCGGCTCCCTATGCTGTCTCCGCTGCCGCTGTTTCTGGAGCAGAGCAGAGGCTGGGTTTAGCTTTCCACTTGAAGCCACCCGAGACTCAAGGCGACCGAGAGGGGGCTCTGCCAGCGGGAGTGGGTTACAGAACACGACAGGGCTCCCTCCACAGCGGTTGTGGCAGAGACGTGCTTCTGTGTTCCCCAAGTCACCAAGTCTCCGGCGCCCGGTGAGCAGCTTGCCAACAGTCGGTTCCTCCTTCCTCCTTCCTCCTTTTCTTCTCTTCCTTCCTTCGAGTGCCGGCAGCGAAAGCAGGAATTGTTAACAGCTCGAGCTGCAGAAGCAGCCGCCGCCGCCGCAGCGGTACCGCCTACTCTGTCCAGGACACCCGAATTCTGATCCCAGAGCTGCTGAAAAGTTGGACAGCTCCCGACTGGCAAGCCCAAACTGTGCCTTTCTCCAAAACCACTCCAGCCAGTCAGGAGTCAGACGTGTTCTCCTGATCCTTCCCTTCGCTGTGCCCCCGCCTCCCTACTGCCACTGCCCCCCACTGCCCCTGAGGTTTCTTCTTCTCCTCTGCTTGCCTCAGTCCTCTTTGAGACACAGAATTTCATGATTCTTGGCTGATCCTCAGAGTTTGTTTACAATGAGTTCCATGCTGGGGTTTCCAGAGATAAATATGACCCGGTAAAGTTGCCCGGCACGGTGTTTGCACGCATCGCTGAAAAATTTGATGTGGGTGACAATCCAATGCTAGGAAGATTAATTCAGTCTCTTTCTCTGACATGAGACTAAAAATTGTGTGAATTTTCTCAAAGCAGGGAGAATGCCCAATGTTTCCTCTTGAAGATCTTTCAGTTAACATCTCATGTTGCTGCTGCTGTTGTGATTAAGGTCCCAGGGAGTGGTCCTAGCTGGAAATCAGATAGCTGGCCACACTTAAGGTTCCGGTACCTTTACTGTTACAAACCGCAGGTTATCTTCAGTGATTTCCATCCTCAGTGACTGCCTGCAATTTGCCTTTCTGCCACTTTCAGCAGAAGAGCACAGCATATTACCAAACTGTTTTAAAATGTGTATCATTATTCTACAAAGCCCAGAATCATATTGGACACTAAAATCCCAATTAAATGTCTTCCTTAATTAGCATTATCCTGTAATATTGAATGTCTTTGAGCTGCCAGAGAAATTCAGAACAATACAAGATATATTTTCCTCTACCTTTTTATATTAGCACACTACTTAAATATCAAATGGCATTTATAAACTGTTAAAATAACTATATGATTAGATTTTGTATTATACCATTATTTGAAATATAAAGATATTTAGGGCTCACAATAGCTTGTGCAACTATTCTATTCATTGCACACTCTCCACTCTTTACAGAAATGAACATATATATTTTATGCACATCATATGATGAACACTAAAGTACCATAGACAGGAATCATTTCTCAGGCTCTATAGACTGCTGGAAATCCAATGCTCTACATGCAGTGAATGTTCAGTATAGATGCCACTGGGGAAATAACATCAATAAAAATAAATGCTCACTTTGTTCATTAGTAAAAACAGTCCATGAAATGTGCAAGTGTCTTCTATAAGTGGAAAAAATTAAATTTAATAGATCCTTGGTAGCTCTTCATGGGTTTCTTTTTTTTTTTATGGTAGCAAATGTCCCTTCCTCTAACATTTCAGCATTAGCATTACCTATACATGACACACGCACAAACAAAAAAGCTTGTGTCCTGAGGAACAAGGCAGTCTCTCAAGAACCATGTTCTTTCTGTGTAGGATTGAAAACATACTTGACGAAGGCCCTCTTTTACCCCTTTATAAACACAAGTGTGACTAATTACAGTGACCAAAGCATTTTCGATGCCTAGAAAGACATTGAGCTGTTATCTTTCCAAGCATGAGAGAAAAGGAAATGTTATTCAGTAGAAATTGCTTTTTTTCTTTTAATTCATTGCATTATTAATATTGAAACTGTCTCAAAGAAGTATACAAATTTTTTATTTCCTCTGAAATTCTTACCACCTTTCCCATCAGTGTAACTATAGCAAAACACCTCCTGTCTAAAACTATTATGCTCCTTTCTCAAATATGAATAGTACATGCAGTTTATGATATTCATTCCAGAATAAATCTAATAATTCAAATCTAATCTACTTCCCACTTAATTTCCTCCTGTCCTTTAATTCACAAGCATTTTATTTTTTCTATATTCTCTATTTTTTAAAGTAATTACCTTGTTTTTATCATATAATTACAAGTTAGGTATATTTTTAAACAGAAGACAACCACTTAAGTACTGTCTATCATGCAACTTTGAGAATTACTATCATCCTATAATTACAAAAGATAATGGATAGTCATAAAAACCAACAACAACAAATGCTGGTAAGGATGTGGAGAAAAAGGAACCCTAGTACACTGCCAGTGGGAATGCAAGCTAATTCAACCATTATGGAAGGCCGTATGGAGGCTTCTCAGTCTACTAGAAATGGAACTACCATATGATCTGGCAATCCCACTCCTAGGAATCTACCCAAAAGACACAAAAACACCAATCCAAAAGAGCACCTGTATGCCTATGTTTATTGCAGCGCTGTTTGTAATTGGTAAGACCTGGAAACAACCCAAAAGCCCAAAAGTAGAGGACTGGATCAAGAAGATGTGGTACATAAACACAATGGAATATTATTCAGCAATCAGAAATGAGAAACTAGGGACATCTATAGAAACATGGATGGAGCTAGAAGGCATTATACTCAGTGAAACAAGTCAGAAGGCAAGAGAAAAATATTGGATGGTTTCACTACTAGGAAGAATGTGAAAGAACAACAGTTACAACAACAACAGCAACAAAAAAAGAATGAGCTTAAGAAAAAGGGCAATTACAACCAAAGCAATAAAAAAAACCCAAAAAACTCAACAAGACCAAAAGGTCAAAGATAAACCAAAGGGACCATAGCCAAGGGAAAGGAAGGGAGGGCAAAGACAGGGATGAGGGCAGAAAGAGCACAAGGGACTGAGGTGATGGTGCACGGGTGGAATGGTGGTGGGAACTCCCTGGGGAACACGAATGATGCCAAATATACTTAAATAAATAAATTTAATTTTAAAAAAAGATAATGGATAGTAAGAGTTTACTGTGTGACTCTTTAGGTCAGATGACTCCATTCTACTACTCCTTATCCATGTGAACTTAGCTAAATTATTGACTATCTAGCTTGCAAATTCTATATACAAGTAGTAGTAGTATTACCTAATATACACGATCTTGTAATTATGTGAAGAGATAATACTTAGCACAAATACTTACACATAAAAAAACTTAATAAAAATTAGCAATTTTTATTTTTCCTGCTGAACTTGGAAGAAATCTAATATCATTTTAATAAAGGTGACTAGGTAGTATCACCTGGAGAGTTTTTAAAGCTTCTGATGCTAAACAGTAGACTAGGAATTTCAAATTGGGATATTATCAGAATCACTTGGAGAGCAAATCAAGAACAGAAAAGTTCAGGGTCCTTGAAGCAGGGTAAGCTCTAGGGCTCTCTACGTTTACCAAGTTTGTGAGATGATTCTGATTAAGACTACATTTTGAAAATCATAGACAAGTGAAATCAATATTCCCTGGGGAAAGGCTTAGGAAACAGTATTTCAAAAAAATTCTTTCGATGATTTCGATACATCAACAACTACTAATCTAGACATATTCCCTCGTTGTGTTCTCAAGAACACTCAAGGTATTCTTCTTGACTTGCCCATGTGCTTCAAGTACTTTCTGTTAAGACCGGCTTAAAAGCCCAGCTCACTTGAAAATATATTACTACAGTTGCCTCTATGATAAAAGAAAACTTCATGCTGTTAAAATTTGTTAAAAGTTATTCTGCCCCAGTTATTCATTTAAAAACTGTTTTTCTTAAAATTAGGGGTAATTCATCATATTTAAATCAATGCCAAAATGGTGCTACTCAACTGACCCATGCTTATATGTCAAATACATTATCCATTTTTCCAAATGATTACCATAGATGTGGGAGTTTTAGTCTGAGAAGACTTTATAAATTACTGGGTTCACAATGGAACATCCTTAAAAGCTCTCATCATTTGCAAGCCTGTATAGAAAGTGAAACCTTCAGAAAAGGAGCAGTGCATTTTTCCTGAACAAATTTGAGTAAGCAATTGGTTGGTACCATTGCAGTGAGACAGAGATTGTTACACACCACTATCCTTTTCTGCCAATGCATTTCAAATCTGCCCTAGAGATCTAATCAATCACTTAATGTGCTGCTGGGCAATTAACAAGAGGGAGAGTCCTGTCAATAATAATGGAGGGTTCTGGCATAAGTGATGGCAATTAAAAGCTAGGAAAGAGTATGCACCATGCCTATTCCAAACACAGAATTAATGACAAGTTATGATAACTGAGGATATGACTAACTTGGTAATGGAAGATTTAAAAAAAGTTTTCTTTTTACATATATCCTATGCATGATACAATATACATGATATTTAATTTCTTAGGATGTATCAATTTGATGCCAAATAGTCAGCATAAAGCTAGAAAAAAAGTTTATCATCATATATTTTTTTACATAAGACTTAACTGCTACCTACTTAGAAATAAGCAAAGGATGCATTTAAGTTTTAGAGTCCGTCCAGATTTCCAATATTTTTTTAGCAACAGGCTAAGGAAATTTCTATGAGACATACAAAAGGCTCTTAAAATTGTAAATTTCTATAGATTTATTAAATAGTGCTTGCCAGCACTACCACTATAAAAACTAGTACTAAGGTCTCTATCCTGGGGCCTCCCTGATGGCTCAGCGGGTGCAGCGCTGCACGGTGGAGCTTCTGTTGCCACTACATGCTAGTTTGATCCCCGGCTAGGGAGGGGCCCAACATAGTGTGGCAGACCGCTCCTATCTCGCCGGATCTCGCCCACTGCTCCCCTCAGCAGCGTATTTCAGTAGATCTTCCTGTTCTGCTTCCTGCTCTGTTTCTGGTGAATCTTCTCACCACCGTCCCCGCCCCCCACCCCCAACCTCTGGCCTGTACCCCAGCTCTTATATGCATAAATAAGTAAAATCTTTACAAAAATAAAGTATCCTTTTGTTTCTAGTACGTTAAGTCATTTTCAGTAATTTTATTGGCCGATATGGAATAAATAGCAATAAACATTAAATGTTGAACCTGAAAAACATTTGTCTTTGGTTAGCACACTGATGCAAATTCAGTAGCAATTGCCTGGTTGGCCCTCCTGGTCAGCAATACCAGAAAGCAATTTCACAACTTTCTAATGAAAATATTGCTCATATATCATGTCACTTCCCATGCAGAATTTGTTATTTTATTATGAACATAAAAAAAATACTTTGTTTTCACAGAGCTTAATGTCTTGTAGGGGAAATAAACAAATAGCAACTAAAATTTGAGGAAAAGTGGAGAAAGGTTGACAGCAATAGATAGCTTCTGCTATGGAAACATGGAGCAATGTCCACTTCTTAGGCATCAGTGAGTCATCACAAAGAGAGAGTGACATCTAAGCTGAGGCCAAGGCTTGAAGTACAAATTGAAATTAGCTAATCTCATTTTGTGGTGTGAAAATATATGTGTGACTATGTATGTGTGTGTGTGTGTCTTGCATTTCATTAAAGGGTAAAGGCATTCTGGACAGTAAGTAATTAGTAGCGGTAAAAACTTAGAAATGAGAAAAATTATGAGACATTAGACATTCATAAAATGGCAAGTAATTTTGTAAATCTGACAAGTAGGTTGACAATCATGTGATCATCTGACAGTGAATCACATCTTATAAAGGCATCACAGTCGACAATGGTAACTTTGTATAGATTATCAAAATGGGCTTCTTCTGGATGGGCCAGTGCTTAAGGTTGAAGTGAATCACCCAAAGAGAGAAGAAATCAAGGATACGAAAAGAAGGAGGAGAATAATACAGTGTGTGTGGTTTCAGAGAAGGTGAGGACAGACTAAATTCTAAGGTGCAAATGGTAGAATTTGACTTAAACTAGACAACAGTCAATATTTTCATGTGACAGGAAAGAGAAGGAAAGGATGAATTCAACAGAACTAAGTTTTGTTCTTTTTAAAGATTTTATTTATTTATTTATGCATACAAGAGCTGGGGTACAGGTCAGAGGTGGGATGGTGGTGAGAGGATTCATCAGAGACAGAGTGGGGAGTAGAACAGGTAGGTTGACAGAAATACACTGCTGAGGGGAGCAGCAGGCAAGGCAGGAGAGGTCTGCTGCGCCGTGTGGGTCCCCTCCCCATCAGGAGATTAAACTAGCACTGCAGTGGCTGCAGAAACCCCACAGTACAGCGCTCAACCAACCCCTTGTGTCACCAGGGAGGCCCAACAGAACTAAGTTTACTGCATTTACTGGACATTAACTTTTGATATCTTGTCAAATATTTTCATATATTATTTCATTTAATCTTTGCAACAATGTATTTCTCTCTGCACATTTTAGTATTTGGAAAGTGACAATAAATCTTTCAGTGCAGACTAAAAGGACTGTCTATATGCTGAGCATCACTTATGTGACCTAAGTTTACATAGAAAAATATCTGTTCATCTAACAGCCTTAACATTCATTAATTCATTTATGTTTACTGAATAATGAATATCTCTCAAATGCTAGGTTTTTAGAAAAAGAAATGAAAAAAAAAAACAGAAAAATTCTGATTCTCCTATTTTAATCAGATAAGAAAGAATATACACCCAGATGTATGTCAGATGTGGCTAAGAGCTACAGATCAAACTGAAGAAATTTAAGAACATGTGGGAATGCTGTTTCGTAAAGGATGGTCAAAGAAGCCTTCTTGACAAGGTAGTATTTGAGTTAAAACCTCAGGAAAGCCAGGGAGTGATCTAACACTCCAACCATTGGAAAAAGAAAGTAGAAAGACACTGACCTAGCAGTAAACTTGTTCTATTTGAGGAATATGAAATTTACTCATGACCTGGTATAAAGTGAGGTGAAGACTATTTGGAAATTAGATCAGATCAAGGAGGCCAAAGTTGAGAACTTTGGAGTTGTTACTTGTTTTCACAGAACTACAGTTTAGTTTTGGACTAAGATGTAGATGTAATGCCTAATGTTCACTTAAAAATGTCTTCGAGAGACATTGTAATGCCTCACTGAAAAGACAAATTTTTCTGTATTAGAAAAAAAAATGCCTGGGAGACAAACATTTACTTAAAATGAAGAAAATATTTCTTTCTGGGAGAAAAATCACTTCCATATATTATTGTAAGGCAATTCATAAGTATGTGAAGCTGTATATTATTTTATCATTGAAATAACTACAAAAGTCATGATTAGTCATCCAGTAGCAATACACTTAAAATGGATAGCTACACCAAATTTCTCAGAAGATGTCTAAGAACTTTCTAAATGATTAATTCATGGACTTGAGAGATGATCACTCAGGTGCTAAAAATCTGTCAAAAGCGACCAGTTGACTTTTAAGAAGGTATATTAAATTTCTAATGTTTGATAATTGAATTTTAAAAATGAATCAATGTGCTTTGAAATGTCACTTTCAATCCAATGGATAAAAAAAAAAAAGATTGATTAGTAGCCTATTACTATAAAATTAGGTGTAAGTACCAAAGGCAGACAATAGTTTAGAATCTTTATTTCTTAATGTGATGAAGACTTAATCTTATCATTTGGTATACTGAAAAGTAACAGAATAGAAATTGTGATGGCAAAACGTATGCATTTTTCCCCATTTAAGGAAATGTAAATTTACACTAACATTTTCATTTTATGAAGTTCCAATTAAATTGCGTGGAACATTATAAGTAATTTATTAAAATAGACAATTCCTAGCATAAGTTCCATTTACATATAAGAAAGCAGAAGTTCATGAGGACAATTATTTGCCTAAAGTGAGATACTTGCTTAGTGTCAAAGCCTCAATGAACTTGTATCCAAAACTTGAATCCCTTAGGCCAGAAACTAAACAGAGAAAAATAATGTTAGAAATATATTTTGTGAGACAAGATAAAATTCTCTTTAATATTTGTAATCACCATTGAACTATATCCTAGACAACTTAATAAAACAACACATACACACACAGAAAAACTGAAGATACAGGAATTGAAAAGGAAGAAACAAATTCTAATTATTCTCTGATGATATTATTATCTATTATAAAACACAAAGAAACCAGGAAAAAACTTATTAGAATGTAAAAATAGATTAGGAGGATAACTAATTTATAATAAATAATTGTTCTATTTACCAGCAATCTGATAAATGCGACACATACTCCCAGATCTTAGCAATAAATATAAAGTGTGTAAAATCTTCATGTATAAAATTTAAACTTTAAAAAAAGTTTAAAGTACCTAATTAAATAAAGATATACTATTTTCATGAATAAAAAGAATCAGTGATGAAAAAGAACAATTTTCACAAAAAGATCAATTTCATTCAGTGATATTCTCATCAAAATGACAACAGGATATTTCAAGGAACTTTACATGCCTATCAAATTTGTGCGTGAAAAATAAAGAGTAAGAAATGAGGACATTTTTCCAAGCAATTATTAATGTTTGTTATAAATCTGTAGTAACAAGACAATAAAGCATTACCACAGGAGTGAAAAAAAGTTGAATTAGGCAGAATGAAGATCTTAAGTCTTCATAATAAATAAAAACTTGATATATGAGAGACATGGCATTACCACCTAAATATATGATAATAATCATTCAATAAAATGTTGCTTGAACTTTTAATTAGCCACAGGATAAAAATGAATTTTAAGTCCTACCTCACACAATAAACAGAATTCCACTTATATTAAAGATTTAAAAACAAAGGGAAATATTTTAAATATTTAGAAAGAAATATCGCAGAATAGTATGATATTTTATAAGGAGGATTTCTTTCTAAAAAGTTATAAAAAAGCACTAACAGTGAAAAAAAAAAGATTGATAAACCAAACTATTTTAACATCTAGAACTCTAAATTGTCAAACATTATCTTTAAGAAAGTAAGTGAATAAGACGTAAGTCAGGAGAAAATATTAAAACACATCTAGGTCTCTAAAGACTATTTTAAATTGAATGTTCATAAATCAGTGAGAGGAAATCACAGAAACATGCACAAAATACATGGGAAGGCATCTCATAGAAGAGGAAAACAGAATGGTGATTAAACATAAGAACAGATTAATTTCATCAGTAATCAGAAAAATGCAAGCACAGAGCAATGAGGGAGTACGTAACGTCCACTAAGTCGGCAAATGATGTGAGAAGCCTACTGATGGTATGTGTTTGTAAAGATGTAGATCAATGAGAACCAGGCACTGTTGATGGGGAAACAATTTACTACTATCTGGTAAAAGTGACTATTTACATACACTACTATTCATAGTCTCACACCCCTGGATAGCTAACAAAGAAATTCTTACACACACACACACACACAGAGCTATGTACCTGACTGTTCATAGTTCCAACAAGATTATACATAACAAAAAGCCAGACACAATCCAAACACCTAGCAATAAAAGACAACTGCTGGGATATTCACACAAATGTTACATCACATGGCTGTGAATGACACACAAGTCAAGTTGGATGAAATTTAGCAATGCCCTGTTATGCTAACAAGGTAAGTGGTAGAAGAATACAAAGAGTATCCCCGTCTTTGAAAATTCAACAAGAAAATAAACAAAACCCAAGGAAAGCAAACAAAAACATATTTGAAATGGTGGTCCTTAAACTCAACTGCATATCATTTTCTTGAAAAGCAAATTCTGGTTCAGTAGATCTGTAGCAGAGTTGAAGTTCCATATTTCTAGTAAGATCCCAGGTGACATCAATGCTACATGCTTGTGGACCATATTTAAGTAGCAAGGTTTTAGAGAATAAATACATGTGATAATCTATGAAGTTTTTAAAAAGTGAAAGTGTATGAAATTCCCAGAATTGAGAATGGTTGTCACCTGGTGAGCAGGGAAGGGAAAGGTGGGTTGATGGGAGAAAACAGGACCTCAAAGGTGGATGGGTGGATGTGATGTGCTGGAAATGTTGGTGTTCACGGACTATATGCACCATAACCTACTATGTTACAGAGATTCTTTTTATATATTGAATATTGCATAATAAAGAGCTATAAACTTCCATAGCATAGGAAACACACATCACCAACAACAGAACAGACAAAACTGAAGGTTAGAACAGTGTGGAGTCCAACAGACAAGGGTCTGATCACAAAGATATACAAAGAACTCCTAAGACTCAAGAAAAACAAAGTAAAAAACCCAATCAAAAAATGGGCAGAAGAACTTA
>JAGFMF010011684.1:2471404-2502003 GCA_019455555.1 Galemys pyrenaicus
CAATCAGAAATGAGAAATTAGGGGCATTTATAGAAACATGGATGGAACTAGAAGGAATTATACTCGGTGAAACAAGTCAGAAGGCAAGAGAAAAATATCAGATGGCTTCACTATTAACAGGACTATGAAAGAACAACAACAACAATAAAGAATAAGCTCAAGGAATTGGGCAATTATAACCAAAAGTAAACAACAAAAACAAAAAACTTAATAAGACCAAAAAGCCAGGATAAACCAAAGGGACCATGGGGGGAGGGGAAGGGGGGAGGGCAAAGACGGGGAAGAGGCCAGAGGATGCACAAGGGACTGAGGTGATGTTGCACGGGTGAAATGGTGGTGGGTACTCCCTGGGGACTACAAATGATGTCAAATATAACTAATAAAAAAAAACCCAAAAAAACATATACATAAAAATATGTAAATTAATAAAATTGCATATAAAATGTTAATAAAATATAGTATTTGGGGAAAAAAAAAGAACAGTGTGGAGTCTATATTCCATCTTTAGAAGAAAAAGCTGCAGGCCATTTATAAACACTCTATTTGTAACCTCTCCAAATTGAATCACTGGACAAACTTAAAACCTTGGCAACATTAAAAAAAATATGATGAATTAAAATAGAATTCTAAGCTAAAAATAATCCCAAACATTTTTAAAAATAGAATCCGTTGTAATATAGTAATGACAAAATATGCACAGCAGTATTTTGTAAGAATTAAATAAAATAATCCATGGAAAACATTTAACCCAGAACTTGTCATTTTATGCACACAACAAGAATTTGCTTCTGCAGCTATCATTATTACTGTATTATTATGTGTTATTCTTAGTATCATTACATGATATTATGAATTTAAACCTAGTTGTTTCTTTAATCCAGATCCTATGTAAAACACTGTGTCATGCCATATTTACATAGTAGATATGAAGTAAGTCAAGCATTTTCTTTTTTATCCATTTCAAATATATTATTTTGGTTAATCATGTCAAGTATTATAAATTTAAGCATTAATGACCCTCTTACAAATGAGGGCACTAAAGTTCAGAAGTTAAGCAACTTTCCTTTTTCTTTTTAAATTGTATTATTTTTTTATTGAGATAATAGTTTATACACTGTATATGATTTAGAGGTATAGTAAAGCAGACATTTTCTTTTCATCATCTTGATCTTGAATCAGCAGATTCAGATATCAATGGAAACACACAGAAAGGGGTTCTGGGAAAAACCCAGGTTTCAGGTATTCAAACTAAAAACATAACAGGAGAAAACATAAATAAAAAGGAGAAAGATTAATTATCTACCAATTTGCAGGATTAAGGTCATTCTAGGATTGACCATTCAGGTTTAAATTCATTAGCCAACAAATTCAAATTTTATTGCAACTATCGCTGGTATTGATTGAAAGATGAATTAGTTCAACTAATTCTTTTCCTCAAGTGTAACAAATGTTTTCTTTTTCAACAGCATTTTTCAGCCTTACCAAAAGGCTGAGGGAGTCTCCTGGCATTGAGGGAAGAGCAGTTTCTTAATCGGTCCTCAAGGAATATATGTTCCCTCCAAAAGAGAGAGTATTAGGATTAGTCATGGGACATAATCATAAATGAACCTTAACTGTAGCCCAGTTATTTGGCTTCTTTGTGAATACAAAATTTTTCATGACCCAGCAATTATACTTCTAGGAATCTACACAAAGGATACAAAAACATTAATTCAAAATAATATATGCACCCCTATGTTTACTGCAGCACTACTTTAATAGGTAAGGCTTGGAATTAACCCAAATGCCCAAAAACAGATGACTAGATCAAGAAGATGTGGTATAAATACTCAATGGAATACTATTCAGCAATCAAAAAAACCTAATGCTATTTGCAGTAACATGGATGGTGCTTAAAGGAATTATGCTCAGTGAAATAAAGCAGAAGGTAAAAGAAAAATTTTGGATGGTTTCACTAATAGGAGGAATATAGGGGATCAACGGGGAAAATAAAACAAAACAAAAATAAACCGACAACTACAAATCAGAGACATTCTGCAGGGGAGGGAGGGGATTGGGATCAAGGCAGGGATGGGGAGAGCACAAGGGACTATGGTGACAGTGCACAGGTGAATTGATGGTGGACATTTGATGGGGACTACACCTAAGAAAAGAAAGCAATCGTTGCAAGAAAAAAGCAAATAGAATAAAATATTTTTTGATGAATTAGTACTTTTTATAAAATTGTGGAAAGGTGTTCTTTACTTCAATCGAATTATATTTCCATGTAACAAAAGTGAGTGGATTAGAAGAAAATAAGGACCACAGCAGAGGCAATATATTCACAATTCAAGGCAGACTCTCCAACATGTTACTTTTTAAAGTTTTTGCTTGCTTGCTCTCTCTACTTACGAACTTGACACACTGATACAAGATTTTATTTATTAATCAATGTAGTTTTGACTTAGTATTTAGAGAAAGGAGAAGAAGGATGTGAACCATTATTCCCCTCAGCATGACACTACTATTTAAAAATAAATGGAAGATCCATGGTCCAATATTACTAAGGCTGAGTAATTTTCCCCCTGGCTCAGTGCATAGAAAACAGCACATTTTCTTCATGCATAAATAATGGAATTTCATCTTTTGAGACATTGAATTGTTCAGAATGCTTTGCAGAGTGTGCCAAATATAGTATAGATTTATTTACAAGTGGCCTCATGCAGGTTCAAAGAGGTGGACTAACTGTAACAATTATAAACCACACATACACCAGTGTATTAACACAGTTTCTCTTTGATGTTGGTCAAGTAACCCATAAATAACAAATGTTCAGTCAAGAAGATCAAACGAGTAGTCTCTTTGCATTTTAAATTTAGACTATTCATCCTATTATTAAAACAATGGACATTAGAGTCATACAGTTGTAAGTTTCTGTTCTAATTCTGTGACTTTCCAGGTGTGTGACTGCAGGTAGGTTACATTAAACCTCCCTAAGTGTCAGTTCCGCACCATACAGTAGGGATAACAGAACCAGTTTTGCAAAATTATCATAAAGATTAATGAGATAACAGATGGAGATTGTTCAGTGCACATCTAGTACATAAGTAATATGTATACATAAATATGCAGACATATTTTACAAATGATTTATATATAGCTTAGGAAAATGGAAAACTTAAATCTCTGTATTATCATGCTAGGTGCATAACTCTTGAAAATTATGAGCTGTGTTCAATGCGTAATGGGACTACACCTTTAAGTCAGCAGTGAATATTTAATTGAAAAAATAAAAGAGCTGTTATATCTTAAAAGTGAAGCAATTTCTGCCTTCTATTCTGCTTTGTTTCTACTTTTATTTCTGTTCCATATGTGTTTTCTGGCATACAGAGAAGAAGAAAGCTAACGTTTACTGACAGTCTACTATATATGCTAGATGTTGCTAAGATGGATATTTCACTTGTGCTATGGCAATTGATCACATGGTCTTTTATCCAGGCAGGTATTATTCCTGCTCTACAAATGAGAAAGGCATTTTGACTGGCCAAAATTTATACAACTGGTAATTCTGGAGTCCAACTTCTAATCCTATTTCTGTGTTTCCAAACCCTTTTACATTTCTAAAGAATATAAGATCTAGTATTGGATCAGATTTCTAATTTAAATATGGAACTCATTTAAAAAATTATTTATGTATGTATACAAGAACTGAGGTACAGGCCAGAAGTGTGGCAGGGGTGGGAGGCAGTTGGTGGTGGTGAGAGGAGTCACCAGAGAGAATGAGGAGTAGAACAGGTGGATTGACTGAGATACACTGCTGAGGGGAGCAGCGGACAAGCCAGGAGAGGTCTGCTGCACCATGTGGGTCACCTCCCTGGCCAGGGATTGAACTCATGCTGCAGTGGCTGTAGATAGCCTCATAGTGTTGAGCCTTAACCCCCTGCACCACCAGGGAGGGCCCTGGAATTTTTTCAGAAACTATGCTAGGCATAGGAAAAACATTAGCTTTCTAAGTCTATATCCATAACAGAAATACCATTGATTGCAATAAAACAGGGGTTGGCAAATTACTGCTATTGGGCAAATCTGACTCACCATCTATTTTTGTAAGTTAAGTGTTATTGGAAACAGTGACATCTATTCATTTACTTATTGGCTATGGCTGCGTTCATGCTACAATGGCAGAGTCGAGTAGTTGTGACAAAGACTGTATAGCTCCATAACATACAATGTCTACCACGTGGGTCTTTATAAAAATAGATTGCTGACCTCTCATAAATAAATACTAAATGACAAGTCTTTCACTGACAAAGCCCCATTTGTAAACCCATTTTCTCTATGAAGAAATATTCCTTCCTGTAGAGCTCTGGCAAAAGTGTCAAGGGACCGATTTCAGCAGTCTCTACATCAGCACCAGAGGCAACGAAGACAGGGGAGACTTGTGGAAACATAAGGGCATAGTTCTGATCCAAGCAGTTTACCCCAAAGGAAGTACTACTCTGTTAAAAGCTTCCAAGCGTCCATCACAAATGAAAGCCAGTCTTTTGTCAGCAGCCTTTCTTTGCTACTCCATCCCCCCTCAGCTGAAACTTCTCCCAATTCCCAGTCTTTACTTGACTTCCCTCATCCCTTCTAGGCAATCAAGCCTTCCCTTTCCCAGATGAAAAAGACCTTTTAGAACATGAAGAGATAGAATGATTTAGCCTTAATTAAAACTTATTTATACATAATGTCTTAACTCTTTGAGGTATCTGAATTTCTTTTATTTTTTCTTTCTGTTGGTAGAACTAAGGACTTTGAAATTTCAGTAATTTTATGCAATTTCTATGTGAAAAAATATTTCCAATTCTCTTATATCAATACATTTTATCTCATATTAATGTTGAAGATAATATATAAAATACTCAGATGTTATTAACTAAAACATCAAATAATTTCTTCACATGTGTAAAGTATGAAAATGCAAAGATTTTAATAATAAATGCCATTACTTTTGAAAAAATTGTTTTTGATTATTGGTTACTGCTTCTTGAAAACCAATGAAATTACCATGACTCCAAATTTTACATCAACCTGAAACACTCCTGGCAATTAATGTAATGTATACTTAATACTTAATTTTCCTTATACCTATCATCAGTACCTCTCCTGGTGTCTTAATAGTATAAATTAGAACCTAACAGCCTTCTCAAGGTTTTCTCATGAGTTTGTACTAGAAACTACTCAGAATACAGTTCAAGACTGTGTATTTTATCTGCTTGAACTATATTCCAGTAACTATATTATGCAAGCCAAGAATTGAAGTTCATAGTCTGATAGATCTCTAGGAAATGGAGATAATTATTATTATTTTTAATTGAAATACAACTGACATTAATTTCAGGTGTACAACATTATGATTCAATATTTTCATATTATTAAATGACCACCACAATAAGTCAAGTTGACAACCATTACCACAAATACAATTTTACTTCTTGTAATGAGAAATTCAAATGCTTGAAGAGTTAATTAATTTCATCTTTTTAATGTCAATAAAATGAAATTCTCTCAGCTCTTGTGTTGTTTTATTGTCTAAGTCATAGTCTCGTGCATTAGTCATGCACCAAAATTTTCAAATTATGTTGTCTTAGAACAAATTATGTAGTATCAATATATTACTGAAATTACATTAACAATATTTTCACTCTACATTGTACTCTGTACAAAGGATTCTTATCATAAAGTGATAGTCTGTTATATCTATGAATTTGGGAATTTATATTATTTTTAATCAGAATTTTTTTTCCAAATTCAGGATGTAGAATAACCAAACCAATTGAGATGCCTTAACATCTACCCTTGAGTTGCCCTTTGATTAAATATTAAAGATTTGGGAAATTGAAAATTCTATATCCATTCTTAAAAACTAAAAATGAAAGAAAATCAAAAACCTTCACTAAGAATTAAAGTAATATTGAGGAAAATAAATACCAAAATAGACATAAATAAAATATAAAATGGTAGAATACTTTTTCTTAAATCATCTCCATGTATTGCTTTATTGATTATTCACATTGTATTTTCTACACAGTTCATATTTCGGCATCATTTTTATGTACACAGAAACTTTTAAGTGAATGAACTGACTAGTAAATCCAGATGTAAAATAAAAATTATCATATCTGTTGAATTAAATACATTAATATCACCTTAGACTATCTCTTCTAAGCCCTATCAACTCCTGCTTAACTCTCTTACATCTTACACTTCCTTTCCATTTCAACTTCCAGAATTACAGTAAAAATCTTAACCACTTCACTCCTGAATTATTGTGACAGCTTTATAATTTAGTATTATTCAAAATGTAATCTGAAGACCACTTAAATCAGAATCACATTGATTCTTGTTAAGATGGAGGTTAAGGGCCCTCTCTAGACTTACTAAATCAGAATCTCTGGAGAAAGTTCAGGAGTCTGTGTCACTTTAACAAGCAACCTAGGTGTGGGAACTTGGATTATTCTGTGCATTAACTAGTCTGTGTCTATGCCTTGGTTATTTTGTGCCTTTCACCCAGAGTACAAACAGGGAAAGATTGAGATAAGGAAACTCTCAGGACAAAAGTCCTGGTATGAGGACCTAGACATGCTGAAAACAGCGTGTGCTAAAACATGGAAATAAATGTTATGCTTAGAGTAGCAAAAACACAAAGGCTTCCTTTAACTGTCTCCCTGATTTCCTGACCTTGGCTGGGGCCAGAAAGTTACGTGATCCCCACACACTTATGCATTCCTCGTTTGTCTGCTTGCTTCTTTGACTTTTTTTTTTTTTTTAAATTTTCTGCTTGACTCTAAATAAAAACAAAACTGCCCTTGGATCTGAGGAGCACCCCAGACTCCTCCTCATATAGTCCCTCTATGCTTCTCATTGTTCTGACTTACTTAGCCTCTGAGTAATCTTTTCTCATCTAGCACCACACATCATAACAAGACACCGATTGAATAGGTGGACTCTTAAGCACATTATAGTTTAAGAACCATTCTTCAAGCTGCTTTCTTCCTTGTCATTTCTCCCTATTTTCAAGAGAATGTGTACATTGCCATCATATTAGTCATGGTAACATGCTGTCCCTGTCCCTCCCCTGCAGAAAACCGTCCATGATTCCCCATCATTCTCATGATAAAGCTTAAATGTGTCAATATGGTAAACAAGGACCCACCTACAGTATGATCAGGAACCACTTTCACAGTTTTCCATTGTCTCCGAAAGATGACAAAAAAATTCCAGGTTTGAATGTATATGCAACCCTTTTTGGATGACCCCAATCTCCTCCTCAAGACACTGTCCCACTTATTCAACTCCAACATACAATCTAATTCAAAAGCAAGATAATTCCCAAGTTCTTCATGGGGTCTTCCTTGCATTTTCCTTTTTATGTGCTCATATCATTATTGTTCACATTATTCATATAAGAACTTAATCACAGATTATGCTGTCTCTTGAATTGTCATTTCATTTTTAATGTATGAATAGCTCTTTCTCATACATTGATCATGATATTTCTGAGTGTAAGAACATTTTGTATTCAACTGGGCTTTTAGCATACCCTTCAATAATAAGTAAAAATATTCAAAATGACTAAATGAATAAAAACCTCAATGAATTCTTTTTTGATTTACCCTATTATTTGGCCCACAAAGTTGACTGTTTTGGAATTGCACATATTTTGCTTTAACAAAAGGAGACTCCATTATTTTATGATCTTACACCTCTCTCATTTCAATATGCCAAAAATATTGACTTTTCATAATAGTCAAATTGGTTCCAAACTTGATAAAATGACAATAGAAGTATCAGAACCCTGGTCCAAATATTGTATGGAGATATTGCTGACTGGTTGAAGTTGAAAGTAGATCTTGAAGTTTTACAAACATCTTATAACTAACCATCTAAGCATGATCCTTTCATGCTCTATCACAACCATAAAATGCTTCATTTCTCAGATACTGGTATCAAACCCCAAAGAAATGCTGGTAATTTAGTTGTATATTTCACATTATCACCACAGACACCAGATTCCCTACTGGAAGCACCTATATCCATAATAGTTTCAATCACAAATATCTTCTTGCCTGTAAAAAATTGATCTCCAAAACACAAAATCAGAATTCACAATGCAGTAGACTCCCTAGAAAAAAGGCAAGGGTCTACAAAAAAAGTCTGTCAGGGATTGTACAGTGAACTATCTGAAGGATCACAGCTGTATTGGCTTAAAAAATTCCCTTATCTGCCTACCACTATCTAATGTCACTACATGAAACACTTAAGAGCAATTAGAATGATCTTAACAAGAATACTATGGAAAATAACTACCTAAAACTACCTAATTTGAGTGCTCTTTTGATGAGGTCTAATTTATACCATGATATATCTTTTTAGACTTTTAAAGTAATGCATTATGGCAATAATTATGTACTTAGTTTTTGTTACCAAAACATATATCTGAATTATCAACTTGAATGGCTGATGTATTTTTTTTATAAATTACAATTACTTTAATGTTTTATAAGTTGCACAGTTTTGTTTTTGTTGTTATTCAAATTTCCATAGGATGTTCTTTTTCCAAGTGATAAATTACAGAAAGGCAAGGGGGAATAAAAACTTATGTTCAAATCCCAAAGTTTGTGACTATCAGTGTGCATCTGGGTACACTCTTACTTCTCTGTGCTTAATTTTTCTAAAAAATTTAAAAATAATAGTAGCAATCCCTTTGGGCACAGCCCTTCCTATATAGCTGTGTTATATTGTCTACTCTTCCATTAGAATCCAAACAATGAGGAAAGAGCCTAGTACATAGAAGTTGCTAAGAAAACCATTCATTGTATTAATATAAATATTCTGTTTTACTGATAGGAAAAATATTGACTGATCTCTCCATAATTTAATGCAACTCATTTAAAGTGCTTAACTAAAATATTTCCTGAAAAGGAAAACATTAAGAAACTAGATTTTTATTTAAGCTGCAGGAAGATGCACATGGTGATGGGAAATACACTCCATTGATAAATTAATAAACTTGTTGTAATCAATACCTTTACTACAGAATAAATAGTATTAAAAACAACTGGCTCTTTTATCCCAATGACCTATGAAAAAAGGTTGGTTAATCTAGAGCTTTGTTAATTACCCTCAGGAGTTCATATTTGTTGCGCTTTCTACATTCTTAGGTCCTTCATTGTTTTTAATCACATATACAAAGAGGAGAAGTAACAAGATTACAGATTCTTTCATTAAACAAATAAACAGTGTCAATAAATTGCCAGGAAATGTCATAGTCACTGGGGATAAGTAGTGAACAACACAATTAGGGCTGAGACTGTCCTTATTTAAAGTAGAAACATGAACAATAAACACACAATAAATATAAAAAAACCCAAGTACTCCAGAAAGAAAATAGAGAGGCATGCGATATAAGAGTTAAAATAAGGGACTGTTAGCAACTAGCTAAAGGCTGCTTTAGATTATGTTGACAATGACTTTTGAGTAAATGATTTTTAAGCTGAGATCCAAATGACATGAAGGGTCCAGGAATACAAACCTCAGGTGACAATCATGATAATGGGAATAAGTAGGCTATATGGCAGCCTTGAAGAATGGCTTGACCAGTTTGAATGAACAGACATGAAGCCACTTCAGGTAAGAGTAAATTAAGTCAGGAATTATTCAAGGGCATGAGGAATATTTCAGTTTTTCTCATTGTTATAAGGAAGTGTTGGATGAGATCATTACCAAGTACCATTTCCTACTAAAAATAATTCTACAGTACACGTTTATTTTAATCTGAGTTGAACCCTATGAATATTGAATCTTTCAAGTCATTTAGAAGAAAATCCCCATAGCCTGGAGAACTGCACTTCTAGCCCCAGGGGCTATAAATGTGACAGTTGTCATAATGTTCTGTATGTAGTGAAACAAAAGGCAACTTGTTTTTGTGTATGTGAGACAAATGTATGTTTGAATTTTACACTAATAAGATATCCATTAGAGAGAAAAAAGTATATAAAATTGAGTACATAATAGGCTTATTTCAAATCATCACTTGTGACTCAAAAATCTTAATCATAAATGCTAAAACTTTCGTGGAAATAAGTCAGGTAGTTAATTACTATGGCATAAAGTTGCTAAATTTTCAAAGAGACTATAGATATATAGTGCGCTTGTGTTTGTCTGCCTAAAATATAATAAGCATTTTTTCTCTATAGAAGATCTGAGTTAGTGTTGCCATACTGACAATTGCTTCAAAAAATTAATTTTAAATAAATAAATATATATACTTAACAACTTTAAAGAACAGTCAGAGTGATGTCTGGATTTATTTTTGTTACAAAATTGTAGTTTTTAAAAGATATCATTTATCTCAATAGCTAATAAATTTGCAATATCCAATATTAATATATAATATTGGATAGTATATATTATATTAATATATTAATATATAATATTGGATATTATATAATATATAATTATATATTAATATATAATATATAAAATCATATAATAACAAAAGTACCAAATGAAATCTTTATTTTATTTCATCTTTTTAATATAGTTTAAAAATAGGTTGGACTACCTTAGCTAATATACATACATTTGTCATCACAAATTATGAGTTAGAATTGACATATTGATTCTAACCTACAAATCAGTTGTAGTAATTATTCAATTAAAGATCTTAGTTTTTCAATAAATATGAATAATCAATATATGCTCTGAGCATGGCATATGACATAATATAACAAAAGTCCTGTCATCCTTAAAAATAGACATATAAGATATACATATAAAAATAAATGTTTATCTTGTCAGATGATGGTAAATTCTGGGAAGAAAAATAAATACATGGGGAATAAGAAATGTGGATGAAGGGAATATACAGTATTATAAGATGTGGTATAAAAAGTGATATTTGAGTCAAGACCTGATGGGAATCATGGAGAAATTAAGTAGTACAGAGTTCCCAAAGTAAGGAGATAGTTGTGGCTGGAATAAGTTGAGCAAGTAAGGAACCAGAAGAAATAGTCCTGCAGGCAATGGCAGAGCATGAGCCTGTTTAGGGAGAGAGGTTTTTTTGACTTTGATTCAGAATGAGATGGAAGCCTTTGGCAGGTTTAAAAAGAAGGATGACCTGGACTGACTTATATCTTAAAAGGTCATTCTTCAGCTACCATGTTGAAAACAGATCATGGAATGGTAATTGTGGAGACAGAGTTACAATAAGGGAAGCTAATACAATAACTGATCTGAGAAATAACTGACTTAGACAAGAGTGGAAAAAATAGGTGTGGGGAATAGTTGTTATATTTTTCTGATAGGATAGATGTGGTATGTCAAAAAGAAAAGAAATAAAAGCTATTTGATCAACAGCTAGAATTATGGTGCTGCTGCATGGTGAGGTTTGAGTGTTAAAGGAGGGTCAGTTTGGGGGATAGTAAAACTAGAGTATGTTTTAGGGAAGATTAAGCTTGAGACATATATTAACATCTAAGAAGATTATAGAAAAGTTTTTTTATTTGTCTATAGGTGTGATATATACATTTCTCTACACAAATTTTGATTAGAATTGACATATGACTCCGGCTTGTGGTTGGGGTTAGAAAAAGATTTGTGAATTGTCAATGAATGGATGACCAGTTAAAATAGGATTATAAAAACTGAAAACTGAGTTAGACAAATTAGAAGAAACCAGGAAAAAAAAACTCTGAGGAAAGGCCAGTGAATAGGAAGAAAATAAGAGAATGTCCTAGAAACCAAGAGAAAAGTTGCTTCAACTATACCTAACGCTATTTTGAAATTTCTTATCATAACTGGCATTAGATAATTATCTAAAAAGGCTCAATTCATTGAGTGTAGATTTTGGAGGATACTGGGAATAAGCTTTTTAATAGCTGCAGGCTTCAGCAGACCTTGGAGATGAAAACTCTACCTAATATTGGAACAGTTTGGGGCATGAAGACCACAAATGTATGTTTCTGGGCTGAAATGTAAATATTAGCCTTGTTATTCTTTTCTTCAAAATAACATGAGATTGAATATGTACTCCTTCACTAGAATTATATCAGTTTCACCCTAGTATTCATGAGACTTATTCCTAATACGGAATATGAGTAAATCAGACATTTTTCTTAAAACGAATTTTCATCTTTTTACAATGCTTGTCTCTTTTTGTTAACATGAATTATCTGGGATATTAACACTCTAGAAAAACAAAGTGGAGTGTTTTCTAGTACATAATCTTTTATAGATCCCATTGATCTAAATCTGAAACATACATCTTTATTTTTCTGAAATATTTCTATGCAATTATTTCTTCTCATACATTTTCTTTCTTTAACCTTCTATTCCTCAAAACCATCTGAGACCAAATTTTACCTCTACTCATCATCTTGCACCACCCCAAAAATATGGGTAATCAAACCAGAGCATCTATGAGAATGTAATAGATGAAAGAGTTTTATTCTAAACTTTTACATTTGGAGGAGAATAAGGACAAGTATGGATTCTCTCCTAGAAAACTTGCTGGATACACAAGAACTGTATTAAATGAAAAATAATCCAGGCAAAGCTCACATATCAATTGAGAAATTTTATTTGCCAACTTCTTCAATGAGAAAATAAAGGTATTCATCCTGTACTAAATGAATGAGTTAATCTGTCTCACACTTTTACTCAGTTTTCTTAAGAGAAAAACTTACTTTATGCAGCCAAGTTCACACAAAACTTGAAGAAAAAAAGATCCAGGAATATAGTGAACAATAAGAAATATAGTAACTCTGGTCAAGATAATATGATCCAACTGACTTGTCAAAATAGAAATTGTAAGGAACTAAGTTTTTTCCCAGTATGAAATCAATGCATCTAGTAACTAGACTCTGACAAGTCAATGAATGTAATTCAGCTTTAAAATCTGTTTCAAAGAATCATTAATCAAATTATTGTTTCGATATGAGTTGTGGATACTGATATTCTCTGAAATATTCTCAGAATATTACAAACACTTAGTAAATATTTTCAACAATCACTACAGATTGATAATATGATATTTTTGCAAATCTATGAGGCTAAGCAGACTACTTAAATGTTTTCATTATATACTGTTAAACAAAATGGTCAAGATCAAGGGAGAAGGGTAAAAGGAGTGTATAGATTGAATTCCATGTTGACACTTATGATTAACTAGCACATTTAGGTAGAACATGGCGCTAATGAGGACAGTCACAGATTTGATTCTGATATGTGTCAATTAACTTCACTGTGTTTTTCTTGTTTCTAAGCTGAATTCTAACCATCACCAGCTGACTCATGGCTTAGCTGGTCTCAGAGGGGACCAGACCAGTTTGTATGCATCAACACAAAGCTTTAACTACATCTGGAAAAACAATTTTAAAGGGTACAGCTCCTTAGAGCAGCTCATTAATTGCCTGCTCTAAGAAATAAAGGGCAATTCATTACTTAGGAGTCACAAGAGGCAACAAAGAACATTAAACTTTGATACAGAGACTTGAGTTCCTATCCCAGTTCTAAGGTCTCTGAATTTATGACCTAAAATATATTAGTTAAACGGTCTAATCTTGTCCTCATTCATTAATTATTCCATTTTAGCATTCTCCCAATCTTAACCTGAAAATTATGAGCACCAAGTAGGATATAACTTGGTCACCCTTTTTTTTAAAAAAAGATTTATTTATTTATGCATACAAGCACTGGGGCACAGGCCAGAGGTTTGGGGGGTGGGGAGAGGATTCACCACAGAGAGCAGGAAGCAGAACAAGCAGATCAACGGAAGTACACTGCTGAGGGGAGCAGCTCAGCAGCGGGCACAGCAGGAGAGGTCCGCTGCGCCACGCGGGTCCCCTCCCTGGCCGCAGCAGGGATCGAACTCGTGCTGCAGTGGCCACGGCCTGCTTCACAGTGCGTTGCTCAATTCACTGCGCCACCAGGGAGGCCCTTGGTCACCCTTGTATTTCAAGCTTCCAGAATAGATTTAATCCTGGCTTGTGGGTCTGCTAATCCTAAAGGGTCTGTTCGGCCAGCATTTTTGTTACCTGCAGTTCTGCATTCCTATACACTGTCCAAACTGCCCTTCAGAAACTGGCCAATCAGTCATAGGAGTCAAACCTTACAATTTGCCTTTCAAATCAGCCAAAAGCAGAAAGCTTGATCACTCTGGGAAAGCTGTGCATCAGGAGGTATACCCAGGAAGCCCTGGGGGACTGACGATGCAAAGCAAAGACATACTCCCAACTTACACATCAGGAGGTATGACCTGGAATGTCTGGAGGACCAATGTATGAAAAGGGACCCCAGAAGCTGATCAGTGGAAAGCCTGTTGATAAGATTGAAACCATGGCTGGGGATCTAGGGTTTGATCTTGATTACAATACCAAGTCATCAAGCAGATGGGAAGTGCCTGGAGGGCAAACTCACAATCCCTGATACTAAAGATGACAGCACTTTTTCTAGTTTCACCTTTTTTTTTTGGTCCTCCTTCCCCTTACAACTGATGCCGTATAAGTATTCTTTCAATAGAAAGGTCAGCACCTGCAAACTACAGCTTGCTCCATGACTTCTTTTTGTCAGTGCGGTATTGTTAACACAACATTTGAATAATAAATATTTGCTCAATCAATTATTATAATGAATTAAGAAGATGGGAGAATATTATTTCAGTGTGACTTATTCAGCCTAAATGGCCATTTGTAAACATTTTAATGCAACCTAATATACTTGACTATACATTATAGAATCTGTTATATAAAAACAAATATAACACTTATTAAAATCATATTGAATAAAATGTCATATACTCTCATCTCCTCTTACAGGCTACTATGAATATTTAATATAATAAAAATCTGCTCATGTGGAAAACCAAAATGTATAACAAGTCTTCTAAATTTAATTGGTCTCTAAAACATTAATCTAATAAACAATTATTTTGCAATATATGTATGTACATGTACATATTTATCATCAGTTAAATAAAAAGGATGAAAAATATATGATAATTTTTTGGGGAAAACAGTTTCATATATAATACTGATAAAAAATAAGCAATGTTTGGAAGAAAATTATCTTCCAACAAGGTCTAAAAGGTAAAATTAGGGCAAGAAAGTTTAATGTCAAGTTATTTATAAGGACACTTTGTTTTTGCTTTAAAATAAATATGTGTATATGCATGTGTGTATGTATAATTTTCCAAAAAGGTGCCTATTTGTGTAGTTAATGTATAATTTTCCAAAAAGGTGCCTATTTGTGTAGTTAATGCCAAAAAATTGATTTTTAAAATTTGATTATCTAGTGCCCTGGAACCTTTTCAAAAATGTCTAGGTTGGAATAGATTTTCTTTTCTGGAATGCAGCAGGAGACATTAAAGTTGCTCCCAACTTAGTCACAGCTTTGAGTAATTTCCTTGTCTTGAGTGTGGGCAAGAACTGTGACTTGCTTCTAACAAACAGAATATGGTACAGGCGATGAATTTCATGCTTGCCGACATTATGTTATAAGAGACTAAGTTATGTGGGAAAACTTACTTCTTCCTCCTTTATATTGAAACTAGCTGTGCCATGTTGAAAAGAATCTAGGGAAGGCAATCTGGCAGCCAACTGAGGAGATGTAAATGACTTCTGACTTATAGTCACCAAAAAGCTAGATTCCCAGTCTGAAAGCTCCAAGGAAATTCCTTCTGCCAGTAACAAGAGCAACCTCAGAAAGTAGATCCACACCCAGTGGAGCCTCCAGATGTGACTGAGCTGACATTGACTGCAACCTTGCAGAGGACTAGCTAAGCCCTACCTGCACACCTGACCCACAGAAGCTGGAAGATAATATATGTGTATTGTTTTGAATTGCTAAATTTATGGGAGTTTGTTTCACATCGATGAAAAAAACACATGGTATATTTGAGGATGTGAAGTTGTTCTGACATGAATATCACAGATTTAAGCACACGTACATATATGAATGGAATAACATAAACATCCTTTAACTAACTTTGTTTAAAAAAGTCTGAATTTAGTAACAACATCTTTTTTGAAAAGAGTTTGAATTCGAATTAAAAAGTATTGCTTTTCAGTTAGTACAGCTGGATAGATTCCACAAAGTACTTCCTAAGCTGGTTGATAACATCAACAGTCTGCTAGTTTATACCCAGGGAACAGTCAATTGCCAATGCCAATCTAAGAGTTTTGGTCTGACTTTGGAACACTGGATCAGAATAAAGCTGTAGAAGTATTCTTGAGTCTAGAGCAGGGCAATATTATGTAACACTTACCCTCCTTCTTCTAACACCAGTCTTTCCTAGGGACCAATTAAAGTCCACACCATATAATCTGCATAGACATTCTAGGAGTTTTATTCCTTCATTAAACGTGCCAGGTTTGTATTCTCAAACAAACTGGATTGACTATAGCTGTGCTTTACAAACAAATGTCCTTCCTCATTTAACTAACTGCTGCTTACTCTTAAACTCAGGCCAGATTCACATATTTTGAAAGCCATATCTGGACTCTTCTCTGTGATCTGAGTTAGCGACTTTTCATCTTCATTAGGAAAGCACTCTATCTAACATAATTAAACTTGGGAATCATGCATTAACTGCTCTGCTTTTTTCTTGAGGGAGAGACTTTACTATTTTTCTTTTTCAGCTCAGTACTTGGCACACAGAAAACAACTAATGATTATTTAGGAATTTTTATTCCTTAATGATTTATATGTACATGCAAACACCTTTAAAACATATTCAAGTAGTAATCTTTGAAACATTAATTTGTAAATTTGTTGATATCTTCAGTGACAAAACAGATGCTTTCTGATAACAACATCAACATTTGCCCATTGATTAAATAAATCACTTTATATATTGCACATTATATAGCTATTTCTTCAATACACATAATGAATTTGAAATAGCATTCTATGAAACAAAATATGCAGGTAAGAACATCTGCATTGAGATTATATAAAATAAACAAATGTTAAAATGCATAAATGCATAAATAAAATTTATACAAAATCTTAATGCTGTGCAAGTGATAAAAACCTATGCTGGGATTTTAATAAGACTCATGAAGAAATGTATCTCTTTTGTCTTAGTTCTCATCAAAATATTATCCTGTCATCAATTTCAATATCCTATCGCATTTCAAAACCTATATAACCCTCTATGATCCTAGACAACAACGAATAACAAAACAGATAACCCAATTATAAACAATTACTTCTGCCATTTTCCAAGTCCATACTTGAAAGAAAACACAAATATATTTATGTCACAATGACTATTTTTGTTTCTTACACTACTCTACCATTACAGGTAAATGCTGAAGTGTGGGATATACAATTATCCTTTAATGTAAACAAACTCTATAAAGGTCATTGATATTTGCAGCTTAACTATATTGGAACACCTTCTTCAACTAAGCTAGACAGTGGTTTTTTTCTCCCTGACTTAGAGTTGGCAATGCAGAGCATGGAGAGTAAACTGGAAGACAGACTTCACTATGGACATAATTTATAAAGACTTGAATTCTGTCTCTATGACTTACCAGATACATAATTTTTGGGAACTCACTTAACTTCTCTGGTATTTAGTTTCATCATCTATAAAAAGATGAAAAAGTGCCTGCCTCATAAAGTTGTTATAAACATTAAAAAAGGTAATGGGTGTAAATTGCTAAAAAGAGTGCCTGACATATAAAAAACCTTCCATAAATGTTAGTTAATATTAATAGCCCAGTACACATAGTCCATCTGATATCAATATTTCAAAGTGGGCAGTATATCAAATTTAATAATTGAAACATTGTCATTATTAGGGTTATTAAACAACAGATTAAGATGACTAATATGTATACACATACACGGATATATATATCCTACTGATAACTTGAGAAGTGATTTTATTACAAATCAGTCTTCAGAGAATGGCACTGAAGCTCTATTGGAAAACCGAAAACAATAAACCAAAAAATGAACTAAAACACAGCTAAAAAAAGGTAGAGAATAAAAAGGTTACGGATGATGAAAAGACTGATATCCTAAAGGAAATCATGGAAAAACTAGAAAATACATAGAAAATCAAAAGTGGTATTTCAATTATGTCCTGCCACAGTTTCAAACAGTCTACCTGAAAGCAGTTTGCAAGATGTTTGAGAGAAATGACAACTGAGACTTCAATAACAGCTTACCTGTATCTTCTAAAAGAGGTATTTCCATTTCATGGACATGTTAGCAGTATTAACAAATTCAAGCTCTCAAGGACATTAAGTTATACTAAATTATACAGAATAGCACTTTCTGAATTTATGAGCACATTTTTCCTATTATAATCATAAAATACATACAATGTAAGCTCTAAGCTCTCTCTAAGCTCTCAATAGCATCTATTTTTAGACTGTTTTGAGGTAAAACCACTGAAGTCTACACTGTTGAAAAATGAAGCAAACATTCATAAAGAAGTTTAAGTAGAGATTTGTTCATGCATTTTCAGTGATATTTTTATACTAAGGAAAATTTTAAAATTTATCACATATTTTCTCTTACAGAAAACTTTCCCAAGGCTATAGTTCAGCTATCTTCTTTAAAATAAAAATCAAGTTTCTTGTGAATTCAGAAGAAAATGGAGTAACTAGAGAATATAGTCTCAAATATATGATATTGATTTCTAGAAGTAAAAAACATAGGCTATTAACCACATTACTAATAATATTTCAAAGATTATGCAGTAAACACTGGGACTAACACTTGGAATAAGTCATATTCAATCTCTTTTATGAAGAGTTTGGGCTATGAAGAAACTTTAAGATATATTGATTTCAGCATGTTTCTGACAGCTTCTGTGATATCTTTATAGAAAAAACTGTTAAATGTGACACAGGTGATAGTTCTCGGGTGAATTAATTCCTGGCTGCTGGTTCAATATTGTACTCAGACGGTATTGCTAAATAGTGTGGAGTCAACCTAGAAACATGAAATCCAAGATTTCCATGCTATCTTTTTATAAATGACCTGGTTGTAGATAAGGAAGAATAATTTGACAACTTTTGTAACTTAAATATATTACAGAATAAAACTATTTTGAAATGTTAAATTGAAGGAATCAGAAAATTGAAATACAAATGTATACTTTTAAATTCTACATTTAAAGAGAAATTAAAAATTATAACGAAAGAAAGATCAGCACAGATATTAAAACCCGAAAATAAAACAGTGTGCACTTGTGTCTGGTGTATGGTAGCGCTAAATGAATATTTGTTGAATGGATACTTGATGGCTAAATAAAAAGGAAGGAGGAAGGAAAGACAGAAAAGAGAAGAGGGAAAGGATGAAGAAATTAAGGATGAATATGTTGAAGAAGGAAATTATCAGAAATAGGAAATATAGTTTAAATATCATGGTATTTATGTACAAATGAAGCAGAGAAACTTGCAATAGAGAAGCCTGAGCAACAATTGTAAGGCATACCAAGAGGCAGAACCAGATGTATAAAAAGAACATATGAGGGGCCTCTTCGGTAGCACAGGGGTTAACATCTCAGCAGTATCAAATTATTACCGGCTACTATGCATGAGTTCAATCCCCGGCCAGGGAACTAACCCACATGACGCAGCAGCATTCCCGTCTCACCTGCCTCTTCCCTCTGCAGTATATTTCAGTAGACCAGCCTGTTCTGTTCCCCACTCTGTCTCTGGTAAATCCTCTGACCCATTATACCTTGGGCTGGTACCCCAGTTCTTGTATGCATACATACATACATCCATACATAAATAAAAATCTTTAAAAAAAATACAACACATGACCATCACTGCTGTTTAGCAATGCACTGGGCTGCCTTATGAAGTAATGCACTGAAAGTACACAAAGAGAGGTCAGCGGGATTTAAGTATAGGAATACTTGGATCCTCCCTGGTGGTGCAAGGGGTTAAGCACCATACTATGAAGCATCTGCAGCCACTGTAGCAGGATTTCTATCCCATGCCAGGGAGGTGACCTACATGGCACACTGCTCCCCTCAGCAATGTACTTCAGTCAATATACCTGTTCTGTTCCCCACTCTTTCTCTGGTGACTCCTTTCACCACCCCTCTGGCCCTATATGCATAAATAAATAAATCTTTAAAAAAATAAAAATATAGTTAATTAAAAAATAAGTATAGGAATACTAGATGGTGGGCTATGGATTCTACCTTTAACTGTACAGTTGGAAAATAGATTTACAGCACTTGGAAAATATATAGGTGAATGTCATATTTAAGATATGGTAGTTCAGAAGCAGGAGGCTTCAGTGAACATAGCATTGGAACAGTAGAAACTGATGGATGAATAGAATTTTTGATAATTTGACAACACTTTTGTATTTAGAAGCATTTGATATAGTTTCCTTCGCCTAAAATTATCTTCTTCCCCATGCTTTGCCCCTACACCACAACACGTTTTCCTTCCATTACTATCTAATCTTTTCTCTATTTTCATTCTCTTTGTTCTCATAAATCATCCTTCCAGAACAGTTCACTGAGGAAAGAACTGCGAAGTCTTGCATGATTGTCTGAGCCTCCTTTAACTTCTCTTTATTCCCAAAACGACTAGGTGAAATGAATTATAAGCATGCAGTGTGAATGTGGTAAATATCATTCTGCAATTGTTCAATGAAATTCTTGTGTAAGTATATAAGACAGTAACCAAAGTACCTAGCAACAGAGTTTGGAGCTACGAGTGTGGTTACATATGTATATGCCAGAAGAAAATATAGAGAAATCGTCATACTTGAAGAAAACACTCGTGAGTAAGAATATCAACGTGTTTTGACCATGTCTATTACTTAAGAATCTTGGAACTTAGTGTTTTTTCTTTTCCCTTCAGATAACTTTGATTCTAGTGCTGCTTCCTGAATTCAGGGTCATAAGCTAACTAATATGAAGTCCTGAAAATCTAGAGAGGAAGGTAAATCAGGTACATAAGGAAATAGAAATATATATTAAAAAAAAAACCCAAGAGTTCTTTTTGATGATGTGAATGGCTTAAAAAGTTTCAAAATAAGAATGCAAGTTAGTGGATGTGAATGTTCTACATCTCTCATATGGAATTAAGGCCTGCAAGAGGAAGCATTTATTACTACAAAGTCTGATTGTCTAGTTGTTCATTGCTTGAATATTTAGGAAGTTTACAATTTGCATGTAGCATTTCCATAAACTGCCTTGATTAATGAATTTAATTGTAAATGTTGGAAGCTGATTTTTAAAATTGTATTTCATTTTGTTTATGTGGTTGGTTCAAAGGTAAATTTTCAGAGTGAATGGTGCAAAGCAGATTTGAACCAGGTGACAAAAGTAACAAGCTGTATGATGTGAGTGAAGCATAAGTGAATACAGCACAAGTTTGACCCAAGTCAACATGCAGAGGACCCGGTACTATCATTTGTCAGTTGACATATACCCTGAACTTACTTAGAAGTTCATCTAGGGGGGTCCTAGTAGATAAGCACTGAGGCTAGATATAAAAATTAAAGATTGATGAAAGTCTCCTCCAAGGACATTTCTTTTAATATACAAAATCTGGCAATCAAGGAGTTTCACAGCTTTTGAGCTTCTGAACAATAGGAGGAATACAAGATGAAAAATAACAAAAGCAATCTGTTGACTATCTTCCTACCTCCTTAGGACTTGTTAGGTCCTGTAAAGGATGAGAGAGAAGAATACAAGATGAAAAATAACAGAAGCAATCTGTTGACTATCTTCCTACCTCCTTAGGACTTGTTAGGTCCTGTAAAGGATGAGAGAGAATAAATAAGGGATTGATACCAGGTCATAAATCTCCTATCCTACTCTGGGAACAAACTGTCTTACACTTTATTTTCCCTTATAACATTTGTTACAAAGGTCTGGACTTTAAAATACATTAGGTCAAGTATTTATGCAATTCTTATCCCTAAATTGGAGGAAAGCCATTTAATATAGGGATCATTGATATTTTCAGGTACAGTAAATGAGCTTAAATAAGAATTCTCTTTCAGGTCATAAATGTGCTTATATATAGATGTGCTTATATATCATTTGAACATATTACAAAATGCAAATGACCAAATTTATACGTATTCATGTGAAAACTAATTTCCTTTTAAAACTTTACCACATTTTATAGTTATTCATACCAGCCTATCTTAGTTCATGGCAGAGAAGTATAATCTTATAAGGACCTAGAAACATTTTACTGGATTCTCCCATATCCTAAGCTAAATTATTACATTGCTCTTAGTAATCCCTGAGGGCCCTCATTTATATCCTTTTCTATTTAGATAAATACCCATTTAGTTTTAATTTTAAATCAACCTTTCTATATCTCAAAATGTAATTCATGCTCATTTTAATTCAATTTTTTAAAACAGCCTGTATAAAACCTTTGAACACTTTAAGAATGTTGTATCTATAAATTTTTCTTTACACAAACTTGGTTTGCTGTCTGCATCCATGGAATTCTAAAAGTTAGACATAATGCTTCCTTTATTGTCATTTCTCCCAATACAGATGTGAAAATGCAAAAATTTTTAAGTAAGCACGTGGACATTTGGTTGATAATGTGAGAATGCACTATGAATTACTTCTTACATGTGTTTATCATACTCATCATATTTGAAGACAATTTCTGCAATGTAGCATTTTGATGGACTGTCAGTAGACCTGACTCTGGTTGTAGTTAAGACAAAAGCCAAGTACTCTTTATTAAAAAGGCCACCAAAGTATTGGACATCCCTTCTTTGGGAAAATGCTTCTCTTCAAAGTGAATGAATAAGAAAATTCCACCTATTTCTCTTTGGAAAGCCTGATATAAGTTTAAGAAATACAGTCAAATAGTGCTGAAAAAATGTTGGCTCATACAAATATAGCTTTGTACCTGGCACCTCCCTAACCAAAATATAATCAGTCTGGATCCAAAGGAATCCACAGTGAATTAAAATTAACTTCAAATAAGATATGTCCACATGGCATCTGTGAATGAGAACTTATTTGGAAAAAGGATGTTGGTAGATGAAATTATATTAAGAAGTTTGAGATAACAGCCTGGGGTAGGTTGGATCTTAAATCCAGTGATGACATAAGGAGGGAGGAAACAGGGAAAAAAGTCACATGGAGATAGAGACAGAGAATGAGATTTTGCTTCTACAAACCAAGGGATGCTTGGAGCCTCTAGAACAAGGAGGGAGACAAAAAATGGAATTTCCCCTAGAGTCTCCAAACAGAACAAGTCCTGCTTATACCACATTTTCAGACCTCTGGTCATCAGAACTGTGAGAAAATAAATTTGCATTGTTTGAAATCATCCAATTGTATTCATTTGTATGGTAGCCTTAGGAAACAAATATAGACACAAACTTATTATGGCATCTGAACTCTTCCAATGCTGTCTTTCCTGGGAAAACATGGGGAAAATTGGGTAGTATAGGTGCATCATTGCTCAAGCAGAGGACATATGTAACTGTACCCAAGAACAGAAGTAGAAATTTCTTTTAGATTTATTGAAAGAGATGGTGATCTTGAAAAACAAGAAATATGACAAAACAAACTTTGATCTTATATATTAAAGTAACTGGCAATTTTAACTCACAGGCAAAAGAAATCAATTAAAAGAAAAAACTTCACTCAAGATCCCAGTGATTGGGGCCTCCCTGGTGGCATAGTGGTTTAAGCAACACACTATGAAGCTGACTGTGGCCACTGCAGCAGTAGTTCAATTCCTGCCTCCAGCTAGGAGGTGACCCACAGGGTGTGGCAGACTGCTTCTGCCTCACCCACTGCTCCCCTCAGCAGTGTGTTTCAGTTAATCTGCCTGTTCTGTTCTTCACTCTGTCTCTGGTAGATCCTCTCACCCCCCACACCTCTGGCCTGTGCCCCAGTTCTTATATGCATAAATAAATCTTTAAAAAAAAAAATCTCAGTGACTGATTGCCAAAACAATGTGACAGATTTCAAGTATCTTTAAGATACTGTTTTAAGATTTCAGAGGGAAAAATCTTCATTGAGATGAAATGATCCATATTTATCTTATCCTTCACAAATTAAACATTCTTGAAAAAATAGGATTTCTAAACTTTGAAGTACTTTTTAAAAAGAAAGACTTATACAAAATATTTACTTATCTTTCCCATTTTTCTTATTGACATGTTTTTGCAAGAAAAACTTAATATATGGAACCTTAAAGTTTAAATTAAACTTATGGTCATTTCTATGTTTTTAAAATATATATTTAGCCTTATTTTATTATGTAAAAAGTACACAATATTACAAAAATAGCTATAGGTTGAATAATATGGTTTACATGTTTTTCTGATTCTGTCATATTTTCTGAAGCTATTTTACCTTTAGAAATCATTTACATTCAGGGGCCTCCCTGGTGGCGCAGTGGGTTAAAGCAACGTACTATGAAGCAAACCGCAGCCACTGCAGCATGAGTTCGATCCCTGCCTCTGGTCAGGGAGGGGACCCACATGGCACGGCAAACCTCTCCTGCTGTGCCTGCTGCTCCCCTCAGCAGTGTACCTCTGTTGATCTGCCTGTTCTGCGCCCTGCTCTCTGTGGTGAATCCTCTCACCCCCCATACCTCTGGCCTGCACCCCAGTGCTTGTATGCATAAATAAATAAATCTTTAAAAAAAAAAGAAATCATCTACATTCAGGTAAATAAAGTATTAAAAGCACAGAAATCATGAGTTTCATGGTAATACAAATAGAAAACAGGATTTTTAAATTAAAGTTGTCTTCTGTATAAATGAAGCTCCTCGACCAGTAATTTATTAGTCACTGATTATATTAACAAGCTATGGTCACTGTTCTAGAGTGTTTTCTACCTAGTATGATAGGAGTCCACAAGGAATAACAGTGGGGGCTAATATTTACTAACAAGTTATTATTTGGTAGGTCCTGCTTAAAAACCTCACATGCACCATTATTTATAACCCTAATAAAACATTATCAAAGAGCTCCTATTAACATGCCCATTTTATAGATGTGAAAACTGAGGCAGAGTTGTTAAGTATTGTGGTCAGTGCAAACACTGGTAAGAAGAAATATGACTTTCAAGTTTGTGCTTTAAGCCTCTACGCTAGTCTGACCTCTCCACCAGCATCAGTAACTATGATTCTGATAAGTCCTTTTATTTTTTATTTTCCAGGATTATAGAGAAACTGATTTATTCCAACATGGGGGTATCTGGAAAAACATAGGTATCAAGTTACTTCTACATTAAACATTAGAAGACAGAAACTTAATGCATGGGAGGGGGGAAGCGTTTTACTTAGAGAGAACAGACAAATCTTTAGTGAGCATTTCCTCCAGAAGAATTTTGTGCAATTCCAGAGTATAATGGAAATTTCCACATCCTAATTTCTACCACCCATCTCTTACTACCAGAGTGTAGGTAACTTTTGTAGAAACTATGAAATCTTCTCTTTCTGGGTATAGCATCAGACTTCTGGCTACCTGACTAAACTTTTATAGGTTTCAGACATTTGGAAGTGGGTATCTGGCCCCCCTGCACCATTACTCTAAATAGCAATCACAGAATTTGTAGCTAGAACATCTTGTACTATACACATAATACCTCAAATTTAAGTGATTTTCCTTAGATCCAGAGACTTGACCCTGCTCAGATTAATTCAGTGGTTTTGATTACTAGCACTAAGGCAGAGGAAAACATTACAATCTGAGAAGAGACTCCTATAATTACTGATCTGTCTCTAAACTAATGTGTCAATTTACACTTGACACTTAAAAGTTGTGATTTCCTATCTCCACAATTAAGGGTGGAAATATATGGAACTGACTCCAGAGTAAACATGATGAATTTGACATGGGAAAAAAGCATAGTATTAAAAAGGCTTTGGGATACTGCAATTAACATTGTACCTAGAACAAACTTTAATTAGCTCACTGGCGTAATCTTTTCCCATTCGATAGAATAACTGCAAATTCTGTTTCTAGAGAGCCTACTATGATTCTAAATGATTTTATAGAAATTATCTAAGCTCTCACATATTTTTATGAGATAGATATACTTAGTGGATAGGTCAAGAAACTGAGGATTCTCCAGAGTAAAAAACACTTGCCCAAGTCACAAATCTCATACATAGTACATTAAGGATTGGAACTCTGGGCTTCCCTCCCATATCTGATGAATAACTAGTTTAAAAATTTACAGACGCTCATCCCTACATATAGTTTCATATATTGGAAAATTAAGACACATACAAAAATAAGTGGGAAATAATTTTGCCTATGTGACAGAAGTTTGTGTTGTTTTTTTTTTAACTTTGCCTTCAGAGTAAATTTGAGTGAATACAAAGATGGACACAAAAACAAAATAAAAGATAGCAAAACATTTTGAAATCACAATTTATAAAATAGTCTACATTCTTGCTACTCAAAGAGTGATCTGAGCACCAGCAGATTCACACTCATTTAGGAGCTTATCAGAAGGGCAGAATTCAAAGTTCCATCCCAGATGTCCCAAATCAGAACCTGCATTTTAACATGGTCCTCAGATGGGTCATGCATTAAAATTTAAGAAACAGTATTATGCATATATATCTATATATCAGCTGGAGGATATTAATGACCACTAAACTATAGGTTCACCAATATATGTAAGGATTCCTCACTTTACATGGTAAGATAATAAACAGGCTGTGAGACTGGTTTTCAGTTCTCAAGTCTGCCACTCAATAGCTGTGAGAAAATCTCTCTCCAGTATTCAGCTTCATTGTAAGAGAGTAGTCACAGTAATTTTAAATAAATCAAGCTTAAGGGGCGTGTTCTTTAGAATCTGTAATGTAACACTAACATTAGGATGAAGAGAGGGACACTAGGGGCATATATTTATTTAGCAAAAACAAAATACACTAGCCTTCTAACTTGCAATGACAAAGTAAGAATGGCTTGGGAAGGATGTTTTTAAAGATCCAAGTTTGAGGAGAAACTGCTATTATTTATTCCTCCGACTAGTTCAAGGTTTTCCAGAGAGGGCAATTTCTTATTTAAATAATGCAAAAGAGGAAGCTCGACAAACCCATAATGAAGACTGTAAACAGAGCAGGTGGAATGCTTGCTGTGTGCAGATACACTCGCACACACAGCTCCTTTAATACTCACACACACACATACACAAAAGGTAGGCAGCACCACTATTACCCTATTTAGAGATATGGAGACTGAGACTTAGAGAGGTTAGTAACTTGAATACAGTGTAGAAGAAGCAGAGCTGAGAGTCCAACCCAGATCTGTCTGACTTGAAGTTTGATACAATCAAATGAAGGACTAGGATGGAAAATAACAAATAATATCAGCTAACATCTGCTAAGTGCCAAGTATCATTTTAATAGCTCAGCATATAATACATTCAATCTTAACAAACACATCATGCTCTAGACACTGCCTATCTATCCCCTTTTCATAGGTGAGTGTATTAGTCAGCCCAGGTTGCCATAACAAAACAGCACTGAGTGCATGGTTTCAACAATAAAATTCATTTTCACCATTCTGGAGGCTGACGTCTGAAATCAGGATGCAAGTAGGTTCTGATAAGTGCTCTTTTCCTGGCTTGTAGAAGGCTTATTTTTTATGTGTGTTCCTGTGGCTTTCCCTAGGTGTGCATATGCAAGAAAAGAACTCTTCCACCTTATCCTAATGATATCATTTAACCTTAATTACCTCCAAAAATCTCTATTTCCAAATATAGTCACACTGGGGAGAAAGGCTTAAATATATGGATTTGGACAACATAGCCCATAGCATTGAGAAACTGCTATATGAAAACGATCAAATAACTTTGTCAAGGTCACCCAGGGGTGAATGGTAGAGTTTCAGTTTAAATCTTGGCATGCTGGCTCTAGAGAATACACTTAGGCAACACTTAGTGCTTCCTCTAAGTATTAATGAACAGAGGATATATTAAGTGTGACAACCCTCTAGGCTAAAGGTTGCTCTGTAATCAATATTTTATTGTGATTTTTGTATAACAAATACCTTTATTCAAATATAATCCCCTCAAATATGTTCCTGTTATTGGAACTATAATAGTACTACTTTTCTTCTCCTTTTTAAAAACCAGTATAACAAACAGATATGGTAGAAAATAGGTTGAATTGTATTGACTGAGTGCTAGTAGCTTCTAGGGAGAGATTTATTGAATGACATCCTTCAATTGTATCCAGGTTTTCATTAAAGCTATTATTCTACACTGCCCTTCACTTTGTATTATTGCTAAGGGTCTCTCCACTCAGTTAAGTCCCTAGAAGTGCCAATTAAAGGTGAGATTAAAAACACTCAACTCACAAGCTGGCAGGGGGAATTGGTGTTTATCTGTTCATGGATAATACTGGGCTGAAAAAGGATTAATTCAGGTCCAGCTCTTTCTGGACTTCTATACCAACCAAAAGGAGCCTGGTAAAAAAGGAATATTAGAATTGAAGCAAGTGCAAATGAATTGAGGTAACTGATACATCTAAAGCAAAGCCATAGTCCTTATACTGAGAAAATTTCTATATTATGAGCAAAAATGTTGAAGGGAGGCACATGGATATGCTGATGGCTAGACCCGTCACTACATTCCTGTACCCCATGGCACCCGTTTGCTCTATTGGCAATCCGCACCCAGACTACCTAACCTTCAGCCTTTAGCCCAGTTGAATGATTATGCCCCATGAATTTTTTTATCATTCCTTCAAATTCAATTTGAATTTTTGTCACACAGTTCTTTACTACTATGGCTGTGGGGAGATATGAATGAGATCATACATATAATCTCACCTATATGGTTTTTCTTTTTTCACTATGCATAGGAGGATAACATTTCCCTGCCCCCTTTAAAGATAGTGTTAGGGCAGTTTCCCAGAGAAATCAGACGGCACTCAGCGAGGTGGAGCGAGAGAGCTTTACTTGTCACACCGGAGGGCCTAGTGGGGTCACTCCCCAAAACCCGAACCCCAAACAGCAGGAACGGCAGGGTTTTTATACAGGCTGTATGGGAAACTTCTTGCACCATTTATCACAGCACAAGCATTGTTTATTGTTTGGGACAGGTAGTTGGGAAGGGTCACGGTAGCCCTTTCTCAGGCTCCCACTGTGAGCGCAGTTACCCAGTAACCTCTCCACTCCAGCAAGCAGCAGCATCTAAGCAGCAGACTCTCGGCAGCAAACTTGGCAGCTTCCTGCTTCTACAGGGCAGGCCCAATGGACTAGTTGTGGTTACGATTACATATGAACATGAAATGTGTCACTTACTTGTTAAGGTATTTGACTACCAGTGTAAAATTATCCCTGCATTTCTTCCTCTTGCCACTGAGATAGTGTTCCCATTGGTAGACCCCATTAGCCTGGGACCCAGAATTAAGATAAGATGGAGCAGAAATCCCTGCTAAATTATAATAGTGTAAAGCAAGAAATAAACCTTTGTTGTTGTGTCTGAAGTTTGTGAATATATATGACTTTGTATGTATGCATGGGGGAGGGAGCAGACATAAAACATGGGGGTGAGGGGTATTTTTACAGAACAACTTAGTTTATTTAATATAGTAGCTTTCTGCCGTAAGATTATATGTTATACTGCTAATGGTCTTTATTATTCCAAGTTCAACAAATATTTCTAAGAACATTCCCTATGGCAAGTCTATGTCCCAGGCACTAAAGGAAACAATGACAAGCAAAACATATGAAGTCACTGAATTCATGTGATCATAACATAGTGGAGGGAATAAATGTACAACAATTACATGGACAAATATAAAGCTGAAACCAAAATCAGTGCTATGAAGAAAAATATATCTGACTTAGCAGGGAGGATTGTGTTGAGGGAACAGGGAAGGTTTTTCTGAGAAAGCCTGGAACTCAGTCATATTCTGGTGCTGATTTATGCAGCCCAATTAAGGGCAGACTAGGCAAAGACAGACATGAGTAAGTAAGGAAAAGGGCACTCTAAGCAGTGGTGTAACAGGCTAATTTGAATGTAGGCAGCAGCTAATGTAAAGCAAGCAAAGAAATCAGTGAGATAGGAACTGACAATACAGAACTTTGCAGGCCAAGCCAGTAATTGTAGACCAACACAAAAGAAATGGAATGGTAGTCATAGAAGAATTTAAAGATGGTAGGAAGAGGGTATCACTGTAACGTCACCATGACACGAGGACATTCCCTCCCAAGCTTATGTTCCATTGTCAAAACTTTGGTATGATCAAGAAAGATTTATTACTCATGCCAGTGAGAAGTCCTAGGTCAAGGGTCTTTCTGGACGGAAGTACAGAACAGAAGGAGAGCAGAGTGAACATGCATTTTATGAAGGAGAAGGAAAAGTTCCTCTAGTGGCACCTGTCCAGCATAAAATTTGACAGAGACTGTTTGCTTAGGTAGGAAGGATATAAAGGGAGGGGAAGAACACTAAGCTTTGTCATGGTGCGTCAGGAAGTAACAGAAGCGGGAAGTGAGATTGTCAGCACTAAAGAAAACATCATACTCACTGGTGTGAGGTGGTATCTCATAGTGGTTTTGATTTGCATTTCTCTGATGACAAGAGAAGTTGAGCATTTTTTCATATGCCTGTTGGCCAT
>JAGFMF010011684.1:2503078-2561158 GCA_019455555.1 Galemys pyrenaicus
GAGGTGATGGTGCACTGGTGAGATGGTGATGGGGAATACATGGGGATTACAATTAATGGCAAGTACATGTAAATTTTTAAATATTTTAATAAAAAAAAAGAAAACATCATAGGAGCTACAGGTTTATTTCTTATGGAAAGCTTGGTGGTGGGGGTGGAATAGAAAATGATTAGATTTGGATTTCAAAGGATATTTCTGCTACAGTGTAGACACTGGATTACAAATGAGGTGAATGTTCCTAATTTGGAACCAGTTAGAAGATTTTGCAGTAGTACAGGTGAGAGAGGAAGACAGCTGAAACAAGAGTACAAGAGTACTGATGAAGATGGAGAGAGAGTCTGGGGCATAAATTGTTCTACAAAGCAGTATAATCAAATTGTTGCTTCTTAAAAGGAATAAATTCTAAGGTCAGTGATGCAACCAGCAGGACTTCGTCCAACAATCCTTTTTATGGTGTTCTTCCGAAAACATGCCTGCAATTTAGCCTATATCTTGACTCTCGCCAACTGCCTTTCACTATAGTCTCCTCTGTCACGTTCACGCTTAGGCTTGAACTTCTCCATACTCTCCTGCAAACAAAGTTGTTCCCAAACTCTTTTTATGACTAGAGTAAGAATTATTTATTTTGTGAACTTCTTCTCCCCTCAGGTAAAATCTAAATGTGGGCTCTGGAGATCAGAGCAGGGACTATAGTGAGATGGTCTCTGAGTGATTAAACAATCACTCTAGGAGCTGAGGTGGATGTGGGGCAGGGAGCAACCTAAGGCTCTCTAGGCTCGCCTCCCTTGGCTGTAACCACCACCTCAGGAGCCAAACAAGTGTGATGGGAACCTCAATATTCTATCATGCTATGCCCAAGGTGGAGTCATCATTCCTCAGTGGAAAAAGGGGGTCCCTACTTCTCAGCTGCATTCACCCAAGGCTTAGCCTTAGTAACATTTAACTGAGGACAGGAAGGAAAACACATCTTGCTCCTCCCAGGAGAAGAGACTTTCAGCTGGGAGCTGAAGAGACAGGGAGCCCCATGTCCTTGGCTATAGCTTTCTGGAGTGAAATACCTACCCCACTGCACTTGGAAAGGAGTGAGAGAACAGTCTAAGTTCAAATACCAGAGTTTCACCTTTCTCACTGAATTTTGTAGGTGTTGGATATATGTTTCTTCACTTGCTGTTTGTCCTTAGGACCATTTCCAAAGACTTTTTTTTCTTTAATTTACCAGTTTCACTGAGGAACAGATCAATAGAGCTATTCAAGTTCTCAAGCCACAAATTTAACCCATCCCTATACTTCTGTTTTAAGAAAATCCCTCCCAGAGGGACCTCTGAGCACTGGTCAGGAGATTACCAGGAGATGTGACATAAGCAGAAGCTCAAAAAGTGCTTTCTCTCTGAGACTCTCCCTCTCTTGATCTTGCCAACACATTTACCACCATTTAAGTGAGCCTGGGCTGGTATCCTGGGAGATGGTGAGTCCAAGCAAACAGAAAGGCTCCAGCAATGTCAGGTGTCCCAGAAGAGACTAAGCCAAGAGATGGTGGCATTATAAAGACCACGAGAAGAGCACACTCATGGGTGAGAACACTGAAAGCACTGAATTCAACTGAGAGAACAAGTAAGAGATTTTGAGGTTGTTCATGTGTTAAGAGCCATTTTATTAGTGAAAATGGAATGAGAGTCGGAGTAGAATGAATTCAAGATTGATAGGTAAGGGAGGAAATAGAGCAAGAAAGAACTGGCAAAACTGTGGGAAAATGAGCTTGGGATGAGAAGAGGAGAGATGACATTTCTTAACTGGGGGAGATTTTGTTCCCCCATGAGACACTTGGTAGTGCCAGAAGACATATTTTTGGTTGTCACAACGGAGGCCTGAGGGTGCTCTCAGGTGCCACTCAACATTCTCAGATATTAGAGAACAGCCCACAATCATGGCTTGCTGGTCCAAAATGTTGAGAACCCTATTAATAGACACTTGGCAGGGAGATTTTGAAGTTTTTTGTTGGTTTGTTCTAGACAAAGGTGACATTTGAATATGTTTTGAGTTTCACAGGAAGTATCTAGCTGAGAGGAAAAGGTTGAAGGTACAGAAGATAAAGGTGTAATTTTCTGTGGATAAAAATTAATTATTATCTTTTTTACAAAATCTCTGAGGGTGAGTTTTGTCCCCTGTTAGGAACTCAGTGGAGTCTAGACCCACTCTATGCCCATTTAACTCTTGGTAGAGCATCTAGGGGAACTCGTCCTCATTTTGCTATACTGCCAACAACTGCAGTGCAGCAATAGCACAGAAAGTGGACACCCAACCAGGGTTAAGTCCCAAGCATCTCCTGCCTGCCATATGAAAACTCTACTCTTACTAACCCACATCTTCTCTTTTGAACTATGATCATAGTTAAGGCTGAGTTAAGATCATAGTTAAGTTACGTAGTTAAGATCGTAATTAAGGCTGAGCATAGCATTTGCAGAGGGGGGTTTTCACTACAGTCCAGGCTCTAATTCTCTTAGTCTTATTTGTAGCTAACTTGGACTCTGCCATAAGACAAGCAGCATGCCCTCTTTGGGACTCATCTGTCTTAGGGACCCACCATACCTAACCCTTCCCATCCTTGAAATGTTCTGCAGTCTGAGCTATTACTCAAGAAGCCCTGTTCTATCTGAGGGGCACAGCTGGCTTGGGTGTGCAGAACACGTAGAGAAAATGGACCAACCCAAATGAAATCGAATACTGTTGAATATGGCTCTGAACTCTGACACTTTTCAGGTGTTTTGAATTCTAAGCATTTACCATTTTATAATTGTCAAATGTCTTAATTATACGGTAGTAATAGATGTACAGTTAAGAGGAGCTAGAAGCACTTACTTGTACCCCAGGGACTATTGTGGCAAAGGAAAGTAAGAAGATGAATGGCACATGAGGAAATGCAGGGAAGGGAAGCCACTTGGAACTAAGTAACACATTAATATACTTACAGATCTGTGGAAGAAGACTTTTAACACCTGTACCATTGGGGCACGCCCCAGACAGATCCTGAAAGTGTCTAGGGAACAGGTGCTTTCCTCCTGAGGAATCTGGTTGGCCTCAGAGGAGACTGGGGAAGTGTTAACTTAATGCAGTGGGGGAAAAAGTATGGAAGATTAGAAAGGGCAAATGTGTCTATTCCTCAGTTTTCTGAGGTATTTTAATCTCAGAAGTCTACTCTTTGGGTACATTTCACAAAACTCCTCTACATTTTCTACTTTTTAGTACTTCTGAATCTCAGGGAATTCTTGCATTAGGATTATATCTAGGCATGCTTCCTGTTTGATCTTGTTTGAGCTTTCCTTACAGTTTCCTCCTTATTCATTAGACATAAAAATGCTTGTAAGATAAACTAAGAACTTGAAGTATTTCTTCATCCTCCCTCCTATCTTTCTCCTTCCTACCTATCTAGTGTGTTGCTTAACCCACTGCGCCACCAGGGAGGCCCATTCCTACCTATCTAATTAGCCCTCTCTCCTTTTTGATTTTCCTCCCCTCTCTCTCCATCCTTCCCTCCACCTCCACCTTATTTTCTAGGATCCGAGTCCAAAATCTCACAAAGAATATAGACTACATGAGAGTAAATATAGCCCTGGATTACGGAGCTTTGTTTTTTTTTTTAATAAGATATACTCTGTTGTATTAAAATGTTAAAGTACAACTTTTTCTTTTGGAATGCTATCAAGTATATCAATCTATTGAAAGTAATATGGGTTCACTAGTATTAACATGCTAGGTTTTTCTGTTGTATCTTTTGATAGAGGTAGTTAAGTTTTCTTATTTTCTACATATTCATTGCAGCATTGCTGGAGCAGAATAAATGGTTGTAATGGCAATTTGCCATTGATTCGTCTACCACTTTGAGAGGAGTATATTAGAAGAGAGTATCACTTACTGTTGACTAAAACATTAAAAGATGAAATAACATTTGAATCAAATGCTTTTTCATTTTAAAAATCACTAAAAATCTACCAGAAAAATAATGAAAATACATTGGATCACAGCCTCAACTTTTATTACAGAGCTTAAAACACTGTTTAGAGATGGTGCCATTTTCCATAGACATTAAGCTTATGAGAGGTAGGACCCAACAAAAATCTGGGATTCTTTAAACCTAGGGTACTTCATTTCTGGATAGTGGCTAAGACACAGATATGAACAATTTATATTCAGCTAAAATTAAGCATGGAAAAACACTTTCCTGTTTCTTTCCCCAGTAGAGTATCTCTTTACAGAATTGCTATATTTTCCTTTTTAATTTCTTAAAAATTATTTTTACTCAAAAATTATTTTTATTGATTTATCACACCTCACACCTCAACATCTTGCACATGCTCCACTCATCCTCCACCAAAGTCCCAGTTCCAAAGCCCCGTTACTCTCCCATCCCCTCCTGGGTCCCCTGCTGCCCTTCTGGTCACCACTAGATTTATCACAGAATCCAACAATCATTTTTGTTGTGTTTTGTCAGTTTGTTTTCACTGGCTCGTTATGTTCCACAAATGAAAAGAACAGAATCCACAGTTAAATGATGATGAAACAACACCAACCAAAAAAGACTATTCTAGCCTCTAAAAGTTTAGTTCAACACTCTTAGTGACCAAAAAACAAAATTCTGAAGCAAAGACACTTAGAAGAATAAAGGAAGAAATAGGATCGCCAGGAAAAAGATAGAATGTAAGTAAGTAGTCTCATATGTGAATAATCACCCTTAGTGTGAATGGTCCGATGTTGCCATTCAAAAGACACAGAATGGCAGATTGGATAAAAAATAGTGACCCTTCTGTATTATGCACACAAGAGTCTCACACTGGATCTAAAGAGAAACATGGACTTAAAGTGAAAGGCTAGAGTCAGGTATTTCAAGCCACTCAATAGAGAGAGAGAAAAAGCAAGAACTGCTATTATAATATCTGATAAATCAGCCTTCATCCAAAAAGGTAATTAGTGACAAAAACATGCACAACATAAAGATAAAGTCAACAATTCATCAAGAAGTAATTGTTGTCAAAACGCAAGCAATGGGGCTTCCCTGGTGGCACAAGGGGTTAAGCACCACATTATGAAGCATCTCCAGTCACTACAGTACAAGTTCGATCCCCGGCAAGGGAGATGACCCACTTGGCGCAGCAGACCGCTCCTGCCTCGACAGCTGCTCCCCTCAGCAGTGCATTTCAGTCAATCTGCCTGTTCTGCACCCCACTCTGTCTCCGGTAACCCTTTCACCCTCTGCACCTCTGGCCTATACCCCAGCTCTTGTATGATAAATAAATAAAACCTTAAAAAAGAAAAAAAGCTGAAGCAACCAACACAGGTGCAAACAGCATACCATATGCTAGAAGAGTGACCTAAATAAAAGACAGCAGCATCTTTCACATGGGAGACATGTCCCATAATGTGATGCCAATGAAGTGATGAGGAGAAAAGATCACTGGGAACACTGTAATCAATAATTTCAAGGCTCTAGACAGATTGATTGTTGAGATTCTTTATTGAAGATGGCTAACTACTCCCATTTAAAGGGGCCATCCTAGGTTGGATTGGCGAGGGGACTGAATTCTCTGCAGGCAGTTGTGTACCTCCAACAGCCCAGAGTTCTCAGCAAGGAAGAGCAGGTGGACCATCTAATTGCTGCCAAGTTCAAATATGATGCTGATGGCCTCAGAAACAGCCCATCTCTTTTTGAAGTGAAAAAGTTGAGGACAAGTTAAGCACTATTAATACATGGTCTCTTGGGCATACTAACCTGTGTATGGGCTACCTCCATTTTGCAGATGGTCTGAGAGTGGACATGGTGCATCCCTCTGGCTATTAATGCACAGTTTGGTCAATTTGTTTATCTCTGTCACTCTTGTCTTTCAGGTGCTGGGACTCAGAAAGGCTACCATATCCCTTTGCCTCACGTCACAGACAATGACACTAGAACAGTGGTGGGTAAGCAAACTCCTAAAGATCACATGGAATATGTGACAGAGTTGGAGTTAAAACCCACACCTTATAACTTCTCATGTTCAGCAATTATTATAGCTCTATTGGTCATTAGCTTCTTGCCACCAAATAGCTGAAGGAGTTTAACCCTTCAGCTATGCCTTAGGTGAACATGGAATAAGAAAAAAGTTAATCATTCTTAGGTCATGACGAATATTTCACAAATCAGTGTTAGGCTGAAAGACTTTCTGAAATATCCTGCAACACTAACACAGCATACATTGAAGAAGGGCATACAAATTCCTTAATTTTTATTTGAAAATTATTTAAACATCGAAGCCATTTCTATTTAGTTGTGGAGTCAGCAGCATTTACCAGGACTTACCACTGATGGGCTGATTTTGCCCTTATATTGTTAGAACGGGGCCCTCACTTCTCCTAAGTCATCTAAGGTGAAAGGTAACTTGTGGAATGCACTTTTTATTTGGTAACTTGCTACATACATTTTAACTTCATGCCTTACCATAGTTAACCTAATGGGTCCATACACAGTGCTACAATGTACTCTTTTTAGTTGTATGTAACATCCTGATATACATTCTTACTCACCAAGAAGTCTCTTTTCTTCAAACTAATGTGTTTTGCACATTTATAACTTTCCTTGAATGCTCTTTCTCATATTGCTGTTGACATAAGTGAGTTTTGCCCTAGTTTTCCAACAGGAAAGTTTTAACCCTAAAACATAATGACAGAGTCTTAATAAGACTTAGTTGACTAGTTATGGCTAATGAGATGAAGCCGGAAACAGAATTCCTAGAGGAGTGTCACATGCCAGAAACTTCAAAATTGGTCTCATTATGTTATGACATCTAACTATAATGAAATCTTTTTAAGATTTCCCTCTCAAAAATTTTTGCACACAATACTAACGATAAGGGACTGATCACAAAGATCCGCAAAGAGCTAATGAGTCTCAACAAAAACAGAGCTAACAACCCAGTCAAATAAATGGGCAGAAGAGCTACAAAGACACTTTTCTAAAGAAGAAATGCAAATGGCCAACAGACATGTGAAAACATGTTTAACATCACTTGTAATTATGGAAATGTAAATCAAAACCACAATGAGTTACCGTCTTTCAGCAGTGAGAATGTCAGGTATTTAAAAAACCAGCAATAACAAATGTTAGCAGGGAGATAGAGAAAAAGGAACTCTCCTACACTGCTGGTGGGAATGCAAACTGGTCCAACCACTATGGAAAGCTGTGTGGAGGTTCCTCAAACTACTAAAAATGGAGCTTCCATATGATCCGGCAATTCCACTCCTAGGTATCTACCCAAGGAACACAAAAACATTAATTCAAAAGCTGCACCCCTATGCTTATTACAGCACAATTTACAACAGGTAAGCTATAAAAAACAACCCAAATGTCCAAAAATACATGACTAGATCAAGAAGCTGTGGTATGTTTACACAATGGAATATTACTCAGCAATCAAAAGGATAAATTCATTTCATTTGCATGGCTGGAGCTGGAAGGGATTATGCTCGGTTAAATAAGCTAGAAATAAAAAGAAAATTATGGAATGGTTTCACTTGTCGGAGGAATGTAGAGGAACCAAATAAGAGATCAGGGAAAAAAAGTAACTATAATAAAGTAAAAATCAAAACCAACAGGCAAATATAGATCAGAGACATTCTATAGGGGAGGAGGAGAAAGATCAGGACAGGGGTGGGAAGAGCAAAGGGACTAAGGTGATGGTGCATGGGTGAACTGGTGGTGGGAATTTCATGGGGATATCATACATTGTACTTCATAAATAAAACAAATTTCCTTCTCAAAAGGAAATTTTTCTGTCAAAGTTGCTGTAGTACCAGTTCTTTCCTAGGGAGAGCACTTTGCAGTCTTTTCTGTAACTTCCTGATAGTCCTTGGAAGTCAAGACTCTGCTAGTTTGTCCCTTCTCTATTAACCAACCTTCCCAATCTACATTTAAAACAGATGTGTTTTCTTGGTTATGCAACTCAAGAATAGAAAGTCTGTGTACAAGAGAGTGGGGGTTCTTTAAGGTCAGATATCAGACTCAAGGTTGTAGGTCTACAGAAGGACAAACTGGTCTGTTAAGTCAGAGAAACCATCTGTTCCCTTATATGGGTATTAACTTCATCATAGGCATCTGAAAGAAACAAAAATTGTAGGATATGGACACTTGCTGAGAAAGCAGCTTTTGAAAGTAAGTTTTTGAATGTAAGTTTTTGAAATGCGAAATACAGATACTGATAAAGATGAATTTAAACTTTTCAAAGGCATATTTAAAAAGAAGTTCACTTACTCAACAGATTTTTAAGAATATGGTTATTAAGAATAACTCCAAAGGCAATCAAGGTGGTAATTTATAATACACTCTAATAGAGACTTATAAAATATACCTTAAATATTAGTGTAATGAATGTAGTTAATAGTGTCATAAATGCATTGTCAGTAAAGCTCCTTTATATAAAAGTTGTTATCCAAAGTTAAAAATAATTCCCACTCTTGAGATGTTCTACCAGGTTTTCCCTGTGGGCACTTGTTATTCTTGGGATATTATTGTAGCCTGAGTTATGCCTGCATTTACATAACAATAAGCTAAATTATAGTGAAATTCTTTTGTGATTGAGTAATGTCATATACAAATTCTATATCTGGAGAAACCAAAGCATAGATAAATTATATTATTTTCTTCACATTGCAAAAATCTGGTAGGAAATTGCATGTTCTTTAGGGAGTTATAGAGAAAGGAGTTAGCTGTTGTGCACTACACAATTCTAACAGAAAACTGCAGAGAATTGTAATGGGTAGCTCTTCTTACTGAAGAAGGAATGGGGAATATGAGATGAATAAAATAATTTCAGGCTGAATTCTGAGCTCCCAATAGCAATAACTCTCCAGCAGAGCCTGTGGTGGATGAAGATGTCACTAACCCATTCTTTACTTATCATTTACTTCAGAAGACAAGGCACACATATAAAAAATTGTAACACAAGAAAGTATATTATTAATTGCCAACTTATGAGACAGTTTAATGTAAAGAAAAGACTACTGAGTTGGGAATTATTATATAAATTATAACCCTGACTAGCTATGACTACTTTACTGAACTTGAACATGTCATGATTTCCCTGGGCCTCAATTTTCTCACCTTGTTATAGTAACATTTTTTGGGTGCTCACTACATGTGCCAGCTGTCTTACATCTTTTCTAATTTCATCCTCACAAATGCCCCATGTGGTAGATAATATCACTCTATTATTGTTCTCCATTTTATTGATAAGGAAACTGAAGTAAAACATAGTTAAGTAACTTGTCCTGGATTATACTGATAGCATATTACAAAGGACTCAAGCTTTTATTTTCATACAGGAGAAAATTGAGGTGGCATCAGAATGATGTGTGTGTGTGTGGGCGTTTGTAAGAGAGACAGACAGACAGAGACAAACAGAGACAGAGAGAATGAATGTCTGAGAGGTCTTTCTGGTTGTATTACCTATTATATGACATCATACATTATAAAGCAGTTACCAACTATATGGATAAACTATGAGACAGAATCAGGTTCTGTTCAAATCATGTGCCAGTAGAGTTCATTCCTTAAGCCAATCTCCATGACTGTGGGGTTTAATTCTCCTGTTCTGTTTTTTAAAATATGATCAAGTCAAGTACATTTACATTATATTACATTACATTCCCATAGAAAGTCAACAGCTATGGTTTATATTTGAGGTGATATGAATGAACGAACCAGTCACTAAAATCAGTAAGCCTGTTTCTGTATAGACTCACAGAGGAGGTTTTATGTTAACTAACAATTATTCCCCAAATAGCATAAAAGGAGCATCACACATTTGCTTGCTTTATATTACCTTAAAGATAAACATGGCACTCTCTAAATTTAAATATATTTAGAGATAGCACAATTTATGATAGCACAAAAGTTATGTTTAACTACATGTAACTAATAAGGATATAGCCTATTTTTATTTGTATTGGTCCTTCATATATCATAAAGTTGCTTCGGGAAGGATTTTCAAAACAGTGTAAGTGAAGTCTGTCATTGGTCTAAAGGAACCTACCTTAAATGTTATTTGTGTTAAGAAACCTTGAAATTATTGATCTTTTTGTCATGGTTCATTTTTTTAATTTTAAGATTTCTTGTTTTTGAGGTAACTTCAGTTTACTGTATAAGTTTCATGTGTACAGATTCACACTTCAAAAACTGTACATAGCACACTAAACCCACCAACAACCAAAAGTCCAGTTACTGGACTTTAACAGGCTTTCTTTTTCTCTAGGGATAGTTGCTCTTGGATTCCAATCATTATGCTGGGGCACAGAAAAGAACTAAAATCTCTAGCATATAACCTTAATCAACCACCTAGATATGTGAGTGAGTGACCTTCTGGATGATTCTAGTCCACAACATTTAAAATCTTCCAGCTGAGCACTTTTTGAAGAGCAGAGTCTAATTTTCTCCAGTCTATCTTGTTCAATTTCCTGCTGCACAGAAACCATGAGATATAATAAAATACTATTGTTTTAGGTCACTAATTTTTTGGGTATTCAGACATAGAGAAGGAAATAACTACTAAATCCCCTTAGACAGAATTTTCATGACAATCTATTATTACTCATATTTTTTCTTTGGAGGAGGTAGGCAGTTAATATGTCACCATCTTCTTTGTTAAATTGCTTTTCAAAATATTCAACAAATAATCCCTGGCCTCACACACTTATAAATCAGTATTTGTTTTAAACACTTATACAGGGATATTTGTAAATCTTCAAGAAATTTGTCTAATGTTTATATAGAAATGTGAGGTTTGGAACCATTTACTGGTTATTCAGAAGTAAAACACTAAGTGTAAAATATTTTTGATAATTAAACACTCAAACATTTAGTAAATGTTTGAAACTAAAAATGAAGCAGACTATCATTTTAAGTTTAATTCATATTTTTTACAAGAAAAGGAATAATAACCTGGAGCTAGCTAAATTCCTCATTAACATTCACTTCATAAACTTGGAAATAAAACTGAACATTAATTTGATCATAAAAACAACCCTACTGTTGCAGAATATATTTTTCTGTAAGCATGGAAATCTGCATTAACTAACATCATTTCACAGTCCTCAATCTATTCTTGGCAAGATATTACAATGGCTGAGCAAGCCCAGTGCTTATCAAATTATGTATATTGCTCTAAGTACTATAAATTACAGGGAATATTGTGAACATCTGTAATATTATATAATGTATCTATATAAAAGATAACTAAAATAGGAGCACTACTTATACACCTGCTGTATCTATGCAATTTAAAGTGTACAAATTTCAGAATATGTGAAGAACTAATGACAAGGCTTAGTGATGGGAAGAGGTATTCATTCAACAGTGATACTAAATGTGGACCTCACTCTATGCTCAATTCCTTGGAAGGCTTTAATATTCTTTATTTTAAAAAGATCAGAAAAAGCAAGAAATGATATGGTGAGGGTTATTACTGCCATAGGTTTGAGAACTAATGACTTACAAAAAGGAGACCTCCCACCAAATTATTTTAGTATATGAAACCAATGTTTGATTCAAGATTAGTGAACCAGGGCCTCCCTGGTGGTGCAAGGAGCTGAGCACCACACTGTGGGGTCTCCGCAGCCACTGTAGTATGAGTTTGATGGCTGGTCAAGGAGGTGACCCACATGGCACAGCAGACCTCTCCTGCCTTGCCTGCTGCTCCCCTCAGCAGTGTATTTCTGTCAGTCTGCCTGTTCTGTTCCCTACTCTCTCTGGTGAATCCTCTTACCCCCCACGCCTCTGGCCTGTACCCTAGTTCTTGTATGCATAAATAAATAAAATCTTTAAAAGTAAGATTAGTGAACCAATATTTTGGCAGTTACTTGAAAGATATTTCTTCATAAATGTATTCAGGTGAGAGATTTCAACCCACAGATATGGAAAATTTAGGAAATACAAAAAAGTCAGAAATGATAGCTATTGTTAGAAATGGCAGATCTACCCCAGGTAACTTTGGTCAACTGCAATGACCAGTACACCGGATATAAAAAGACAACAACAAAAAAAAAGAAAAAGAAATGACAGATCTAAAGATATTTTAGCTCAGAATGGGGCACAGGTATGTTGAATAAGAATTTTTATTCCCAAATATCCAGCTGCAAAATGTCTTTGCCCCAATGGTGACTTTTTCCATTTTACTGTAGTACCAAATAAAAGATCACTTTTCAGTTAAGTTCAGAAGAATATATGTTCCCCCAAGCCATTTTCTTCTGGGTTCCCATCATGAAATTTATGTATATTAATCAGCCTTTAAAAAAAAAGTAAATCCTTTTATTTGACAACATGATTAAACACAGAGGGCACTATGTTAAGTGAAATAAGCAGCTAATGAAAGACAAATACTGAAAAAGATTGCTTATCTGTGAAGTCTAAATTTTAAAATAAAAGTCAAACTCAGAAAAAGAGAGTAGAATAATGGTTGCCAAAGTCTGGGGAAAATGGAAAGAGACTGGTAAAAGAGATTCCACTAAAGAGTAAGTTCAGAGAATCTAATGGTAACAATAATTAATAATACTGATTTATAGGCTGGATATGCTTTTAATATATTACAATTTTACTAGTCAACTATACCTTAGTAAAGTTGAAAATCTTAAGTGTAAAACAAAGTGACATGTTTAAAAAGTTATAATATTATTCTAGTATTTTACTTATAAATTTAATTTATATGAACAAAATAACTTATATAAATATTATATAATATAAATGCAAATAATGTATAAAGAAATGAAAAATATTAATAGTATATTCTGTTTCAGTAAAACTATTTAAAATTTTCCTTCATCCTTTTCTGTACTTTTGAATTTTCTACAATTAGTGCGCCTTATATAAAAAACTAAAATAAATAACTTATTTCTAATATTCCAGAAATATTTTTCCCTATTTTCTACAGCTATTTCCCTCTAGGCTGGCATAATTTTTATATCTGCTGATTTTAAAACAAATTAAACATACACAGGAATAAAAAATACAGAAATTGTAATTATGACAACTACATTGATTTTTATATTCCTCCTGTACAGTAATCAGTGTAATAGTGTAACAAATAAAAGTAGTTATAGGTGCTTGGAGATGTACAGACGTTACAGTGTTTATGTCTTAGTGACAGGACCTGGAAAATGAGAATCTGAGACAAAAATTACAAAAGACACTCTGGTGGAATTTTCTGGTTTGAATGTTTTCTTCTGTATATATAGCATTTTTTAAAAAATTAAAACACTACATATGCTGCTGGTGGGAATGCAAGCTGGTCCAACCATTATGGAAAGCAGTATGGCGGTTCCTCAATCTACTAAGAATGGAGCTTCCATATGATCCAGCGATCCCACTCCTAGGAATATACCCAAAAGACACTGATTCAAAAGAATACCTGCACCCCTATGTTTATAGCAGCACTCTTTACAATAGGGAAGACCTGGAAACAACCTAAATGCCCAAAAACTGATGAGTGGATTGGGAAGCTGTGGTACATTTACACAATGGAATACTATTCAGCGATCAAAAAAGAAAAAACTAGATGCATTCATCGGAACATGGATGGAACTGGAAGGGATTATGCTCAGCGAAGTAAGTCAGAAGGCAAAAGAAAATTACCAGATGGTTCCTCCCCTAAGAAGAATATAAGGGAACCAAATAAAGATCAAGGAAAGGAATAAGGACAATAATAATAATGATAATAACAATAAAGACACAAAAACCAAAAATGAAAAGACAAGGACAAATTGGGAACACTTGGTGGGGAGGGAAGAGGGGGACAGTTGAGGGCAGACAGGAGCACAGGGGACTGAAGTGATGGTGCACTGGTGAGATGGTGATGGGGAATACATGGAGATTACAATTGATGTCAAATATATATAAATTTTAAAAAATGGGGAAAAAAAGGTTAAAAAAAACACAACCTACTAGGTATGATACCAGTAGACATGAACACTAGTTGACTAAGTGTTCGACCCAGCAAGCCAGTGAACATTTCAGTTTTAGCAGGTATTTCCTCCAAGCAATATCCACTTGGCAATTCCATTGGCATGTACAGCCCAAGTCACAAATCATTTATTCTGATCAATGAGTACTGGCCAACTTGCAGGAACATGCTGCCCCATCCAAGTCCATTCCTCTGCTCAGAATAGGAAAGGAATCCCTGGGGATATCGCACAAATTTGTCTGAATCTGCTCTGGTTTCCAGCTTTCAGGACACTGCAGAGATTATTCAGTTCCTCTTCATCCAAGTCTGAGGATTCTACCCAGTATAACTAAGGGAGTTTTCTGTTCAATTTTCTGTCCTACTCATTTTTTCTAAAGATATATTTATTTATGCATACAAGAACTGGGGTACAGGTCAGAGCTGCAGGGGCAGTGAGAGGACTCAACAGAGACAGAATGGGGAACAGAACAGGTAGACTAACTAACTAAAATACACTGCTAAGTGCGAGCCAGGAAAGGTCTGCTGCACCATGTGGGTCACCTCCCTGGCTGGTCACCTCCCTGGCTGCTATAGTGGCTCTGGATACTTCATAGTGTGGTGCCCTTGCACCACCAGGGAGGCCCCTGTCTACTCATTTTAACCAGTTACTTGGATTGTCTTTAGCAGGCATCTGCAGCCATCCTTTCTGTCCTGTAAGTAAAGTTCTTCCCTTCCATAGAACTATCTCCTTCCTTTACATCCATCCTTTCCACATACTTGAAGATCCTCTTTTATCAGATCTTTTTCTGGGAAAGATCTTATCATCAAGATCAAATAAGCTCAACATATTTTCTTTGTGGAACTGTTGCAAATTCTTTAAGGAATAATTGAATGTCCTTGTATTCTCCCTTCTCTAAGTTGTAATCAGAGAAGAGAGTGCTTCACTTCCTCACTGACAAAGTTGTCTAGAAGAAAGAATAATGGAAAGGCAACTGAATAAATTCTGAATCTGACAGTGGTGTAAAAGCAAGAGTTTAAAATCTGCTTCAGGTCTTACATGTCTAAAAAATACTAATAATAAAAACTGAATAATAAGCAGGAGGTCACCACATCAATAGAATGCTGACCTTTAATGGGAGAAAACGGAGTTCTGGGTGGGTCCAAATAACCATTATGCAAATTAATCAGTAGACGTCAGCCTGCTGCATAGCTCTATGGCTCCCAGACATGTGGAGATGAACCCTGCCCCCTTTCCCTCCCTCACAGTCAACCTGATTGCTCCTCCCAGAGTCCACCAGTCTGGGACCTGTAACTTACTCTGCCTTGAGCTGTACCATAGCACAAATATAATTATATTTATTTATTTATTTTGTTTGAAGATTTATTTTATTCATCCATACAAGAACTGGGGTGTAGGCCAGAGATGTGGGGCAGGGACGGTGAGAGTGTTCACCAGACACAGAATGGGAGACAAAACAGGAGGATTGTTTAAAGTACACTGTTGAGGGGAGCTGCGGGTGAGACAGGAGAGGTCTGCTGCGCCATGTGGGTACTCTCCTTGGCTGGGGGGTCAAACTTGTGCTGCAGTGGCTATGGATACCTTCATAGTACCGAGACTTAACCCTTTGCACCACCAGGGAGAACTTTTTTTATTTGTTTAATAAACATATCATTTTAGATATAAGTCTATTTAGATCTATGTCCAATAACATTAGCACACCCACATAGTTAGAGCAGAAATAAACAGTGTGGATTTGTGGGAAGCAATGGAGGAAAAGTAAAGGAAAATAATATTATAAAAATTTATTCTAAGAGTATATATGAGTTTGGTTTATGGGAAAGGTAATAAAGCTTAAGAGGCAGGATGTTCCGCTTGCATAGTTATCTTCCATGACTCAGGGGTGGGGCCCTGGCAATGTGTTTATTTAGTCATATGTTTTTGTAAGATTTGCAATTATTGGAATATGAAAAAATTCCAAGCCACATGGTTGAGTCAATAGAAATAATTCGATATCAAGTAGCAAACTGTAACATTTTTTGCAGATCATCTCAAAAGTGGTAATTCATTATAAGAAAGAGAAAATTCAAATATAAATGATAAATTAGACCTTGGGCTGCTTGATAGTTGATATAATGAAGAAGAATGACTTAAACTAATACACTGAAAATTTTAAAAATTATCCCAATTATTCATAAAACTCTGACATAGCTGGTGATGATCTAAAAACTCATGATACTATAGCAAGGACCTCAATGACAAACTGTTATAAACCATGAGTATACAAAATTAGTCATCACATACAAAAAAACACAAATATGTCCTAAAATTTTAAAGCTTAAATGACAGCTTTAAAGCTTTCAGATATATTAAAGATGCCTCCAAATTTGACAACTTTAACAATTTATATGATATTATCAAACTTGTAAACTAGTAATATTTTTTAAATTAACAGCCTAGAAAAGAAATTCATATTTATAGTATTTCCATAGAAAATATTATAACATAGTGTCATTTTAAAAGACCATCAAACAGTATGAGCCAAAGTGTAAGAAAAGTTCTAGAATTTTGGTGGGTAATTGATAATATATTATGACTTTTAATATTTTATATTTGTAATATGTGCCAACTTTAAATTATAGTTTGTAGTCATCCTTTTCACATTTTTACCATTCACTTTGCACTTGATTTATAGTATATTTTTGCTTTTAAGTAGGACACCATGACTAAATTAGCTTCACCCTCTCCTCCAAACCTGTAGCTACTCTGTAAAGGAAGACTGGAAAGAAAAGAAGAGGACTTGCACATAAGTAACCTCTGTAGAAACTGATATCTTATCGACAGGACAGATTTAAAGCCACCTTAATATAGATTGTAATTACGATTATAGATTGTAAATTGTAATTATTTGCCAACTTTAAAATCATCAGTATAAGAACTTAATAAAGGAAAGTTGTCAAAAATACCTATGGATATATAGACTTTATGGTAGAGGAAAATAAAAGCACTTAACAGCTGAGCAGGGCCTCCTTGGTGGCCTGGGGGTTAAGTCTCAGCACTTTCACCTCTATAGCCTGAGTTTGATGCTGGGCCAGGGAGCTAACCCACATATGGCACGGCAAGCTTCTGTCTTGCCTGCTGCTCCCCTTAACAGTGTATTTCAGTAAATCCATTTGGTCTGCTCCCTTCTCTGTCTCTGATGGAACATCTCACCCTTCCACCCTAACATCTCTAGTTTACACTCCAGTTCTATGCAAAGATTAAAAAAAAAAAAGGAATAGCAGAGCAAAGCTTGGCTCAGAAGATTGCACAACATTCTTAACCTTTTATATTAGCATATGGTCAAGCAAAGTTCTTTTCCATATTCTATTCTATATCTAAAGGTTATTCTCTCATTCTTCAATTTGACCAAAAATTTCTAGTTTAAAGTTTCCCTTTTTTTCCTATAGCATTCTGACTAAATGTCCCAAAGTGTCATCCTATGGACTTGAAGCTTTTAATCAAGACTGTTTTTAAGAGTTGAAATATGACTTAATAACCAGTCTCTCATATCTCCCCCACTCATGCCCTTATTTCCTCACCTACACACATATCATTAACACTTTATTTTGTCCTTCTAGAAGCCTATCAAAGGGAGTGTTTACTAGAACACCATAACCCTGCATCACACTAAAAGCAGAAAAATAACAGAACATAAAAACAAACTAGTTTCCAAAGTACAGATTCTTCATCTTAATATAACCTTAGAATTAAGAAGATAAGTTTTCCCCAATTTCTATATTGTAATCACATTCCTTTAATTTCCCCCTTTCATGCTAACCTTTCATTATTTAGATGGACTTTTCCTTGAATGTGGGCTTTTATTGACAATACTATGTCCTCTATCGCTGAGATGAAAAATGCAGTCCTATCCAGACTGGGGTGATTTATTCCATGCTTTGAAACAACTCTCAGTTCCCAAACCTCCTAGATAAATAGGACTAGACTCCTGAAGTCAGTTCTCTTTTATTTCCACAGTCATTACTTAACTCCATCTAATAGTAATCCCTTTGATAGTCTGCAAGGCTAAAGATTTTTATGACCAGAAATATCTAGCAATATGCAGGATGGAGACAGATTATAGGTTACTTAAATATATGTGGATTATAGAGGTTTCCTCACAGAATCTGAATTCTGTATATATTTAGGACAGATGCAGAAATTAAAATGTTATTGACTAGATGAGATGACTTCAAAAGAGAAAGGTCTAAATGATGAACCTAGAACATGACAACTGAAAATGGTCACTGACATCATGTCAATAAAAATCAGCCTGTCAAGTTCTGACTCATGTTCCCTTTAAGATTTTGACCTTTATTTTGGTCTCCTGTTGAAAATGAGAAGTTCCAAAAATTTGTCTCAAAAGCAAAGTTAATATGATTTCAGGATTTTTAAAATTCAGAACTAGCACTTAGGGTCAATATGACTCATCTAGTATTGAGAATACACTCCTTCCACATCATCAATTTTGTTGATCTATCTCTTCACTACTAGCCAGTTGTAAAGTTTGGTTCTCCTCTTTGAGTACTTACTCAAGGTTCTAAACTCTCTCCTGAGTGTCCATGTCTACTCCAAGACTCTCTTCTCTATTCAGTCTTTACTCTATTTAGGCAACCTCTTCTATATCCACATTCCACATATAGGAGAGGTGAGTTTGCTTACTATTCTGCTTCTACATATTTCTCAATATCCAATCGCTGTTCTACATACTGCCTCTATTCTATTCTGCCATTGTTCCTCAACAAATTACTGCAATAGCTTTTTGTCTAGTCTGACCATGGATATTCTTGTTCTAATCTTCCATCTAATCTCTAATAGTAGCTGCAGTGGTGGTCTTTTAAGAAGGCAACTCTGATTTTCCACCATTCTTTATTGGTTTCTTATTGCTATATCTTACTCTGGCCTACCTCTGTATCCTATCTTTTCCAACATCTTATATGCTTCTTAAGCCTCATCTTGTACCATTCTACTGCTTACTTCATAGTTGTTCTATGTTCCTTACTTTTCCCCTAATTATACCATACTCTATTTTTCCCTCAGGACCTTTGCACATGCTAATAAAAAATTAAAGTTCTTCTAAAACTCTATAATTTATTACATCTGTGCCATACATTGTACTCCTCAAATATTGTTACAGATAAAATATACTTGTTCTGATGCCAAGCTCAGTCCTCCTCTTGGACAGTACAAACATCACTGTTATCGACCCAAAGATAATGTCTAGCAACTTTTCATACTATCATCATTTTTTCCTTCTCTACTATATTATTCTTACTATGGTTTGAATGTTGGACACACCCTTCCCATTTCATATGTTGAAATAAGAACCTTCAAGGGATGGTATTACAGGGTGGGAGTTTTTGAGACATGCTTTGATTATGATCGTGGGACCCTCACAAATGGAATTGGCAGTCTTAAAAGGAGACCCCAGAGTCCCTTCTACCATATGGAGACAAAGAAGAACAGTGCTGACTATAAACCAAGGAGTGAGTCTTTATCAGAATGCAATAATATTGGTGCTTTGATCTTGAACTTTTCAGCCTCTAGAACTGTGGAAAAAATATCTGTTATTTAGGGGTTACCCAGTCTGTAGTATTTGTTATAGCTGTCCAAATGGACTTTGACAATTCCCATCAATACAGAAACATGCTGTTAATTCTCAATTTAAAAAAAAATAAAAAGCGTGGTTCCATGTTGTCCTTCAGTTTTGCCCCATCCATGAGGAGTAACTGTCAGCATCACTAGCTGCCTCTAGTCCTCTAAACCTTGACTCAAAGTCACATTCTCAGCTAGATCTCCCTGATTACTCTAATATTAGAACTTTTCTAGATTATGTATTTCTTTTCTTACTCCCCTTCCCCACAAAAATATGAGAACAAGGGTATTTGTCTTGTACACTCCTTTGTCCTAGTGTCCATCGTCATGAAAGCAGCCTCTTCATGCTTTTGATTGCCTGGTATCATCCCTGCCTCAGAGAGTGCACTTGACAATACCCTGGTGAATGAAGGAATGAGTGCACGAGCACTGTAACAGCTCTATCTCTCTCCTTGGCTTTCTCCTGCCACAGGAAACAGATGATTATGGTTTCTTTACACTTGAAAAGCCTAAGTTTCCCAATAAGTTGTCCAGTCAGTAATTGCTTATACTTTAAGTCAGCAAATTTTTTCTCTAATGGGTCAGATAATAAACATTTCAGGCTCAGTAGGCCAAGTGATCTCCATCTCAACTGGGTGACCCTAAAGTAGTGGTGTGCATTCTAAGAAAACTTCATTTCCAAGCAGGAGGCAGGCAGCATTTGGCCTGCAGGCTGTAATGTGCCAACCACTGGTCTAATTTGTTTTTCTGACTCTTAAGTCATCTTCTAAGCAGAAGTACATGAAAAACCAAAAAGTACATGAAAAACCAAAAAGAACAAAAAGTACATGAAAAACCAAAAAGAACAAAGAACCTGATCCAGCTTTTCCTTGTGTGTGTATGTGCAGATGTAGCCTTACCCATGGTCTTACAGACTCTTTGATCCTTCATAAGTAAGCATCTCAACTACTAACCCCACCTCTTTACTGAATCCTCAGGTCACTACCAGTTCACAACATTAAATTACTACAGGACATTTAGCATCAATAGTAAAGATAAAGAACAGAGAAAGAGGGGCCTCCCTGGTGGTGCAAGGGATTAAGTCTCAGCAGTTATCCACAGCCACTGGGCCAGGGAGAGGACCCACATGGCACAGCAGACCTCTCCTGTCTTGCCCGCTGCTCCCCTTCAGCAGTGTATTTCAGTCAATCCACTTTTCTGTTCCTCACTCTGTCTCCGGTGAACCTGTCACCTCCCCCCTCCCCCCACACACACACCACTGGCCTGTGCCCCAGTTCTTGTATGCATAAATAAATAAATCTTTTTAAAAAAGAACAGAAAGGGAATCTCTATCTGAAAATATTACATCATGTTTACCCCTATTATTCCTCAAATGGCATCCATCAGTGTACTACGGCCCCTGCAAATAAACTACATTAGAACTTTATTTTCTTCTGGAGCATTGTTAGAAAAATAAACACTAGGAGAAACTGCAGATACTTACAATTCCTTTTCAGAGGTGTTTACTAAAACCCATATTTTTTAATCTTGTAGATGATATCTTTCTTTCTCAGGTGTATAGGTCTATGTCACTCAAGCAATCTTTTGTTTGCTCTTGCTTACAAAATGCAGCCATACGGATAATTTAAATGCAAATTAGAAGTCATCCAAAGACTACTTTAGTTTGTTTTTGTGATATGAGACTAATAGAAGTAGTCAGTCATTTTCCAGGATAAAAAGTCTCTTAAGAGAAATCATACAGATGTTTCCACTCATGTCGACTTCACTTTTTCAAATGTCATCTGACTTTTTTTCTCATCCATTAATATACTCTAGTAAGGTATAGTACAAAGTCATTTTTCTTAAAATAACAGTTAGGAAATTATTAAGGCAATATTACATGGCAGGTTAATAGTAGATCTTGGTGTTAGATAACAGCACACATTATTTTGATGGGCAGGGGGTTTTAATTCATGGTGTTAGTTTGTTTTTTATCCAATATTGTTTTTTCCCCCATCACTATCCCTTTTCTGACCATTTCCCCCTTCTTCCTCCCTTTTAACCTCAGAAGTCTCACTTCTTTTATTCCTGGGTCCAATATTTTCTACAAATGTTTTGCTTTGTAAACATCCAATTGTTGTCTTTGTCATTCTGAATTGCCTTACTACACCTAATTCCTTCAAACTCCTTCCATGTTGCTATAAATGACAATATTTCATCTTTCCTTTTGGTTGAAGAGTATCCTGTTCTGTGGATATATGACATCTTCATCCACTCTTGCATCAGTGACACTTAGGCTATTTCTACTTCCTACCTATTGTGAGTAACACTGCAATAAACCGTGTAGAGCATAGAGTTTTCTGAGTTGATGATTTCATGTTCTTTGGATTAAGACCCTAGAGTGGGATTGTTGGGTCATACGTATTTCCATTTTTCATCTAGCTTGTTTTCCAACAGGATTTCTCCCATTTCCATTTCCATTAATGGTTCTAATTTATAACAATGAAATGGAAATGACATGAAGTGGCATCATTAAGGCAAATTTTCACAGTGTTTAAGACATTCTAGAGTGGACTTTATTAACTCTTTCAGACCAACAAATGTGAAAGGAAAATCTAGCATGGAAGATGCAATTTACTAATTGGCAAATAAGGTGAACAGAGAATTTTTATGGAGAGTAAACCTGAATTTTTCTCAAGATCTCAAGCATTTCAGATTCCACAGTCACCTTCATTCTCTTTTATATCAGATAAGGATTACTTTGGCAAAATCATCTTCATCTTACATTAACATTTCAGTAATTGTAGAAGTCAGTGGAATCTTTAGAAAGAGCATGGTAGCCTTAGGAAGCTTTTACAGAAGATTCATCTGTTCTTGAAGGCAGATTGGAGTCTCACATGAATTTGCATCTATCATTGGCAGTTATGGAGATATTTGGATAGAATATTAAAGTATAGTTAATCTTAGATATAACATTCTGGCATATCTTGGTCAAGATCAAGGATGTTCAGATCTTGGTTTATAGTGTAGTTTCTGTGACACTGGGGGAATTATCTACTCTCTCCGGGCCTCAAATTTTTCATCCATAAAAACGAAGATAATAACAGTACCTACTCTAGGGTTGTTCTGAGTATCTAACAATAAAGAAACATAATCTATGTTTCACATAGGGCCTGACACATGCTAATACATTATTCCTAATCCTTCACTTTTAATAAAAATATTCTGAGATGGAAGATAAAAGACATTGGAGGAAGACTTCTATGGTCATAAAAGAGAAAAAAAGAATAAGAAAATCACTGTCTTGCATGTATAATATATTGTTTCCTCAACATTATTATTGTTAATTTTGGAATTATTTCAAAACTACTCTAATTACAATTTTTTTTGTTAAGATAACCGTTTTGTTCTCAGTTCTAAGAAGCAGTGCTATAGATAAAATTAATATTCTGAAGAATTTGGGACACCCAAATATCCATACATTTCTCCTCACTATTCCACATTAACATTGGGACAAGTTCTTAAATTAATTGTAATGATACCTATCTCGTGAATGATGGGCTTATCAGGTCCTTCTATTTAACTAAAATAGACTCTTTGTCTTTCCTAGGACAGAAGGTGGAAGAAGTAGACAAATTAGGAAGCACAGAACTAAAAGTGATATGGAAAGACTGTGGATATAATTAAGGCAGCGTATGAAGGTAAAAAGAAGTTGCTAGGAAGAGAAAGAAATACACTCAAGGGTTTCTGATAATGGGGCAACATGCTTCTCTGCCAGGAATTGATTTTGCCTGCAGATGGATAAGGTTTGGGAAATGGTCTGAAGCAAATCACACACAGGGGCACACGTATGTGTGTTCATGCATGCAGACACATACACACACAACAATAAAGGTAAGTGAGTTACGAAGGACAAGGACACCTATAACAAGAGGGAAGAGAGAGAGGAGGAAATGGTACTTATAGTGGAAGAATACTCACCAGAGGTAAAAAGCATGCGGTGTGTAATTTCATGCACTTAATTAATTGCAGTTCAAACCACTCTCATTAGGAGTCCATTTTAAGCCTATCAGCTTGAACAGTCAAAAGGGAATAATTACAGTGAAACCCTGTCTTTGTCGTATTGAGAACTTCACAAACTTTGCTAAGGACATCTCAAGAGACTCTTTCCTCCACCACCCTCTTTCTGTTACCCTTTTATGTAAAAAGAATGCACTGAAATAAAAACTCAAATTTTCCCTTTGGTCCTCCCTACTAACTTTTACTACTGAATTTACAATTATAGTTCTGGGAAAGTCACAGAACTTCCTGTACTTTGGTTTCCAGATTGTAAACCCTTATGATAAATTCATTAAGGACTGTGGACTTGTCAGGGTTCTGGGTTGCAAAACAATCAACAGAAATCAGCAAGGATGAGCTTAAGCAGGAAGAGGAGTTTGCCCACAGAAATAGTATAGAATTAGATAGTATATTTTGAAAAACCAGATTTGAGCGGGAAGCAGTGGAGGCAATGACTAACCAGGAGGGAGACACAGGATCAGTCTGCCTGCCCACACCTCTCCCCACTAGCATCCCTGTCACACAGAAGCAGCCACCATCACCACGCCACTGACATATCTGCTCACCAGTGGCAACTGTAAGTGGGTCTGAGTCATCCTCTTAAGATTCAAAGTCCTGGCAGGGAGCATCAGATTAACCACACTGAGGACAGAGAGTATCTGTCCAGGGTGGAGGGCCCACTGAGGTCCAACAGGTGTTAAAGAGAGTATCTGTCCAGGGTGGAGGGCTGGGCCTTCTCCCCTACCTACTCTAAGATTCCTCCAAAAGGGTGAGATACTGACCAGTCGCACTAGTCATGCACTCCAGGAGTTCATCTTCCCCGAGTTCTCATGACCATCCCCAGAGATACATCCCCAAGCAAAGCAATGATGGTAATATAAACTTTAAAAAAAAAAAGGAAGAGGGTATGGAGCACCAGTTTCACTGCAATATCTGCTAAGTAAGTATTAAACCTCTCGTTTTAGTCCATTCAGGCTGCTGCTACAACAGAATATCAAAAACTGGGTGGCTTACGAACACCAGACATTTATTTTCCAGTTTTGTAGTCTGAGAAGCATAAGATCAAGGTGCTGGCAAATTCGGTGTCTAGTGAGGGCCCTCTTCCTCATTGATGGTCTTCTAGCTGCATCCTCACATGGTAACAGGCGCAAAGAATCACACTGAGACCTCATTTAAAAGGCTACTAATCCCATTCATGATAGGCTTCCACCCTCATGACCTAACCACCTCCTAGATGTCTCCCTCACCTCTTAAAGCCATCCCCTTAATTATTAGGATTTCAACATATGATTTTGAAGGGGACACAGTCACATCATAGCACCAATGCTCACTCACACCAATGCTCACTCACAAAGAAGAAGGTAAAAACTAAAAACAAAATTCTTTCCCATCCCAGTGCTAACCAATTTTGGGTCAAAACTAAAGTGTCTGTGATAATGCAAACAAATCCTAGAACCACGTAGAAATAACTTAGGTACTCACTCCAGGGAATGCTTACTCTTGGTATGTAAGCAGATAAACCAACTAAAATAGTTTATTTATCAAGACTAACACTTTGCTTATTAAGGCTCACATTAGGATCTTCACTTCAAAACCACAAGCTGCTGGGTCCTGAAAATCTGCTCAATCCCATCGCTCTTTCCCATCAACAGGCAAAATCAGGCTCTTTAACACCTGTTATTTATTTATAAATAACCTTTTTTTCACTTCCCTCTTTTGAAATATTTCTACATTTAAAGGTAGAATCATTCTTTCTTTTGGAGAGACTAATACCTAGTTTTCCTCACTCAATATGTTCTGCTGGTGATCTTTCTGGAGCGTTTCACATCCAACAAAGCATTGTTACACAAAATGCAGAGTAATTCTGGGAAGCCCAAGTATTCCCCCCTCCTTTATATATGACACAAATTCATATAAAACTATGTGTAAGAATTTTATTATTCTCCTAGCATCTAAAACAGTGTCTATTATATAATAAAGGCTCAACAGAGACTTGCAAACAAATCATGGATGTAATTTTAATGTCATTTTACTGAATGGACAAATATGTATTTTCATTAATAGCAAACAAGATGAGAGCAAAATTAGCGACAGTTCTGTTATTCAAAAAAGTGATTATTTTCATATATCTTTCCAGTTCTTACCCATGTGCAGATATATATTTTGCAGTACTAGTTTAACATGGATATCCTTGTGTATTTTGCTTTTCTACCAAAAAATTTCCAAGTACTTCCATGTTCCTATATATTTATTACAATGGTCATTGCAATGACTACATAGTGATGCATGAATATGAATGTTCAGTATCATTTATTGTTTCACTAATTGCAAAAAAAAAAGTCACTAATAGAAATAAAAACAGTCAATAAATCTAAAATCACTAGTATTCACCTCAATTTTTTCACTAGATACCAAACAGAACATACCAGAAGTGGTACGTGAAAATAAGAAGGTATAGTTTCTAGTCTTTTTTTGTTGGAGTAATGCTCTGAAAGTCAACTAAACTTCACATTTCTTCTCTTTTATTCCCCCAAGTATGTCTAAGTTTATTTCTCAAAAACATTAATATTAATATATGGGATAAAATATATAGGTGATAACCTATATTTCAGGCCTCTCTGCTTGGGTTTCTGTGTAGTATAATGAATAACCTCTGTGAAAGGTTTTGCAAACATCACATAATGCACTGTTACTAAGTTCTAGTCACAAATACTACTTTAGATACAGGAAATTTAAAAAATGACCCTCACAAAGTAAGAAAAACTGAAAAAAATTATATTTTCAGAGGCATCATATCAAGCTTTAGTTCCATGTCTCAACCACACGATAATGACAAACGACTTTAAAATTCTAATTGGCATGAACACAATTTGCTATAAGATAAAGTCTGCAAATAATATTCTACACCCAAGTTAAGGAGAAAACCATACAAATGTGCCTTTCTATTCTTTCACTAGGGTCATGTTAGAGCCCAATTTGCTGAAGAAGTTTTTCTATAAATAGAATTGTCCACATCAATATCAATTTCATTCTAGATTTTACTTCTATAATTGGCAACATAATGACCTGGAATAATGGTGAAATCTCAGAAATAGTATTTAAGAACATTTAAGAAAGCTGTATTAATTAATGCAATGATCATTTTCAATATAGGAAATTCTCAAAAGAAAATCTTAAATGCTAATTCAAAATACCTAAGTTACTGAAACAGGAAAAAATGGTTAACTATAAAAATTTATTTAAAATGTAATTAAGACAGTGATCAAAAAGGTAATGCATCATTTTAAAAAATCATATTCTTCTCCATATTCCATAATCTAAATTAAATTAGGGTAGCTCAGAACTTGAAAGATACAAAATTCCCCAAATACCAGAAACTGCTACTGTCTCCAGCAAATGAGAAAAGTACAGAAACCAAGGATGCCATCCTGGACTTATTTATTTGCACTAGGACACATTTGATGGCTTTTCTGAAGATGTGCTAACTGAACCATACTTCCACCTCTCTAAGTCTGTCTGAGGACAGCTGAGTCAGTTCTTAAAAATTCAGCTGTAATAAGTCCCTTGTCAGTAGTGAAGGGACTTATCACAAAGATCCACAAAGAGCTGACCAAACTAAACCAATAAAAAGTAAACAACCCAGTCAAAAAATGGGCAGAAGAGCTAAAAAGACATTTCTCCAAAGAGGAAATGCAAATGGCCAACAGGCACATGAAAAAAATGCTCAACTGCTCTTGTCATCAGAGAAATGAAAATCAAAACCACTATGAGATACCACCTCACACCAGTGAGAATGGCACACATAAAAAAAAAAATTAGCAACAAGAAATGTTAGCGAGGATGTGGAGAAAAAGGAACTCTCTTACACTGCTGGTGGGAATGCAAGCTGGTCCAACCACTATGGAAAGCAGTGTGGCGGTTCCTCAAACTACTAAAAATGGAATTCCCAGATGATCCAGCAATCCCGCTCCTAGGAATATACCCAAAAGACACAGAAACACTGATTCAAAAGAATACCTGCACCCCTATGTTTATAGCAGCACTATTTACAACAGGTAAGACCTGGAAACAACCCAAATGTCCAAAAACAGATGATTGGATCAGGAAGATGTGGCACATATATACATGATAGAATATTATTCAGCAATCAAAAAAGATAAACAAAAGTTATTCATAGTAACATGGATGGATCTGGAAGGGATTATGCTCAACAAAATAAGTTAGAAGGCAAAAGAAAAATACCGGATGGTCTCCCACCTAGGAGGAATATAAGGGAACCTAATAAGTGGCCAAGGAAAAGAATAATAATAACAACACAACAAAAACAAAAAGATAAGGACAAATAGGGGACACCTGTTGGGGAGGAAGAGGGAGTGGGTAGAGAGCAGAAAGAGCACAGGGACTGAGGTGATGGTGCACTGTTGAAAAGGTGGTAAGAAATCCATGGGGACCACAATTGATGTCAAATATATATAAAGAAAAAAGAAAAAAAATACCTAAAGTATTAAAAAAAATTCAGCTGTTCAACACACTTAAGAAAAGCAAGCATTTAAGTGTTTTCTCTCCTCTGCGTTATCCCCGTATTGCGCCCTGATTTCTCTCCTCTATCCAAACCCCAGCTCTTGTTCTTTTCAAATTTTTCAGTTAAGTCTGTGGACCTTTTTATGTAAACGGAATTTTCTTCAGCCTCCGTGTAGCCACTGAAAGTCAGCCCACACCCTACCTGCTTTCTTTCAAACTTGGTTCTTTGCTGAGGCTAACACTTTCCTTCACTGTACTGGACTGGAAGCTGCTCTTGTTCTTAGTACCCTATGCCTTTTGCCTTTTGGGATTCCCTGGTTACTCATGTTAACTTACTGATCATTATTCCTCCACCCTCTTGCGAAACCTCACCTTTGACATCCATGCCAGTCAACTCTACCTCATCACTGAATTCTGTCAGTCTCCCTGGTCTCTCCATCTCATTTATTTAAAACTCTTCACCTTTTGAGCACCTTGACATCTTGAGTCCTACCCATGTTTATATGGAAGAGTCATCTCATGCCAAAATCTGTTTCTCAAATAATTCTTTTCCACTATAGTCACTCTCTTCCCTAGCATTCCCCTACATTTTGAAAACACCATAAATGAACCCATGCTTAAATCTTAAGTTTCAAAAATCTTCTTTCAACTACAACCTCTTATATTTTCAACTTCTTCAGTTACTCAAATTTTACCTTTCTGATACCAGAGACCTTGAAAGATCATGAAATCTTTCTATATCCATGCTCATTTCCACATCCAGTTTATTTGCCACATTTCATCACTTCATTCACTCTCTTGCAAAGACAAAGATATTTGTATTGACAAAGATATAAAATCTCTTTTCCTATTTTTTGACACTGAATTCTCACTTTCCAATCCTGGATCAATCCAACTGGTGGACTTCTCAGTGCATATATGCTGGCTCCTCAGCACTATTGGAGAGTATTTTAAAATCTCACATATTGGTCACACTGAAATTAATGACAATGAATATCAATGGGACCTTCAGTATGCTTATTGGTCTAGCCATTCTTAACAGTCTTCAGCTATCTTTTGTTACTGAACATTGTCCATGCTACCATCATTTTTTTGCCTCAGCTTAGGTGTCAATTCCTCAGTTAGTTTGTTCCCCATGGATATCCCTTATTATTACATATATCCTTGGTCATATCTGTACATTATATCTAAGAGTAGAATAGATGTTTTCTGCTTTCTTGTATGGGCACCCAGTTGAATTCTAAACTCTTTGAAGGCAGAGACAGTGTTGCTCTATCTGGACCTCCCATCTCCAGTTATACCCTGATATATAGGAAATAACAGAAGCTAACTTTTTTCTTAGATCATTGTATAAGTGAATATATAACACTTGCTAATACATGATCATTAATATAATTTGGAGTTACTCTTTTACAAAAAACAAATTTTAACATTTCTGTAATATGAATAAAATACATAGTATGAAGAAATAAAATTAATCTAAATTAAATAATATTGGGGGAAAAAGAAAACCAAAGTAATGTGTTAGCTGGGGTACAGAACAGTTGTCATAGGCATAAAGAGTGAAAATTCTCCTAAATATGACCCCAAAATGGGAATGTTCCAGAAAGTTAATTATGAAATATAACATTTATGTACATTTAATGTTTTTAAATGTATACCAATGTTTTGAATTTCAGTGTTCCTCATAACAAAGTGTGTGGATGCTTACTAGGACATTAAGGATTAGAAACAGCTTTTTTTTTTTTAAAGATTTATTTATTTATGCATACAAGAGCTGGGGTACAGGCCAGAGGTGTAGGGGCTGAGAGGATTCATTAAAGACAGAGCCGGGAGCAGAACAGGCAGATCAACAGAAGTACACTGCTGAGGGGAGCAGCGGGCACAGCAGGAGAGGTCTGCTGCACCATGTGGGTCCCCCCCTGGCCGGCAGCAGGGATCGAACTCGTGCTACAGTGACTGAGGTTTGCTTCATAGTGTGTTGCTTAACCCACTGCGCCACCAGGGAGGCCCAACAGCTTTTTTTTTAAAAAGAATTAATTGGAATAAAAGTCACAACTGGCTGAGATAAAGCCCATATGGAATCATTGACAAAGATATGAGCTTTAAAGTTCAGAGCCACCAACTTTAGTGTAAGTGATGCTAACCCATCAAATAAATTCAATCCATTCTCATAACCTGCATAAAAGAGACAACTTAACTAAATGGTCTATTCTGATTGAATTCCACAGATTTGGAACAGGCTTCTAAAGATATCTGCCACCATCTAATTGCTTTTAAGTGGACAGGAAATTCTAAACAAATGAGATGAATAGGTATAATAAGAGATACCAAAAATCTCAAATTATTAGGCAGAATTCCAGTCAACTCAGAGTTTTTAGCAAAATAACAAGAAAGATATGTTTAACACATAGCAACCCGCATGCTTTTCTAACAGTTCTTTTTCTATATAGTTTTATTTTAAAGAAATTTCTTTGCACTTTTGTAGGCTCATCTGGAGGAGGGAAAAGTTTAATAACTTCATCCTTTCCTGAGTTTCAATTGAACACTTTTTTTTTGCTGTGGATTTCTCAAAATGATGCATTTTGGCCAATATTAAGTCTGAATCAATGTATATATTTATGCAACACATAATATTAAAGAGCAATAAGTCACAGTGTTGTCCATACTTTTTTTTTGTTCGTAAACAATATATTGCAAGACAGAAGAAAATGACTTGTAAGGAACTGTAAGCTCTCCCTGAACACTTCAATGATGAATAGCTCTGGGTAATATGAGGATGGTCCTAATAGGTAGCTGTATAGAAAAGGAGCTCTCTGAGGAGCTGAAAAGTTGTGATTTCCTGACAAAAATAATGAAGTGCTGTTTTTAGTTCTACACTCTGCCTGCCACAGCACTGCGCTCTTCAGTCACTTTCCATGGTAACACTGTGAAACGAGTCTTGTTTTTAGAAGATATTGCATCCAACCAAAATTATTAAACAATATTATTCAATTGACATTAAACTAGTTAAATAGGCATAGAGAGGTTTGTAAACAGGTACCAGATAGTCCAACATGATAAATGCACATGTTGACTACCCTCTTTAGAGTTTTTAATAACCTAGTGAGATAGAAATTTTTGATGACTAAAGTATACCCTTTCCTGGTACATGTTACTTTACTGATACAGATATAGAGTAAAATACGGTGGTATATAATCATCCCATTTGGGGAATCCTTAATTAGTGTGCCAAAAAGCACTACAGGAATGAAAAGATAATATGGAGGTCTGGCAAAAAAAAAAAAAAACAACATGAAATTTGATAATTATCTTGTTATTTTGTAAATTTAGCACATGACAGATTAAAACATTTAGAGATTCTAGGATATGTAAGGAAAAAGCATTTTTTAGGTTTATATTAGATTCAATAATTGATCAAAAATTGCTACTGATTCTAGAAAAAAGAGTGCTACATCACTCTTACAGTCTAATTTTAATCTTGAAAATTACAAATTGCACAGCAAAAATAAAATAATTTAAAGAAGCCAGAATAATTCCTTTAGAAACAAAAGACTTACAATGTTTTGTGAACATTTTGGAAGGACCAGGCAAACATGATGCCAATAAATTGCACCTAAAGAAATCATAGATAAAGAAATTCAATTTCTTTTACATAGCATGTTTCTTAAGACTATTGAAGTATTGCTTCCCATTTTCTTTGCAGTGATTATTTTAAAAACCAATCCAGTTCTAGAAAACTGTATTTCTAAGGAACCTTTCAAAATCACAATTATATGTGCCCATTTTCTATCTTAGAAAGCTTTGCCAGATAAGGTATCCTCCATATAACTTTCTATTGAAGCTCATCAGGTAACCCTCTTGAAACTTGAACACATATTCAATATACAGGCACAAGCCTTCTGGATACTCTGTGAAATACAAATCTTTTGCTTCATAAACCCTCCTATCTGTAATATTGCAAATCTGAAATGCTCACAGACAATACCGTAAGTTTAAAACACTCAGTTTGAAAGGTAAGGTATGTCTGCTTTTACCAGGCTTCTGTTTTCTTCCTTTTATTTCCTCTTTGGATTTTGATTCAGTAACAAAATGTGAAAATTGCCTTTTTTTATGTTCACTCAAAAGTACTCTGTGTACTCAGCAACACCAGATGATGGGTGGCTGATCAGAGAATCCAGAGTCTAACTGGCATCTGGGACCAGTTCCTCTGTGAATGGGGCATAACTCAAGGAAATAGTTCTTTAAGATTCTTGTACTATGAAGCCTTATTTGACCAAAATAATCCTTCCCCACTATGATGGAGAGCTTATTTCATTCCTAAGATTTTCTTCTTTTAAATTCTTTTTACTTTCTTTCTTTTTTAAAAAAATAGAACTATGTACAAATACACACAGTGTACTTCCCCAGACAGGTAATAGGACACAGTGATGAAAAGTGTTTGTAATATTCTCCACCCACCCATATCCCCGAATATATATCCATCCAGAGGTGTGTCATCATGTCACATGGGGACAACTTGCTCCTTGGCTCTCATTTTATTATAGCTGAAACAGCAGTGAAACGTGGCTGGAAATATTTAGCATTGCCTTCCTGTGAGCAGAGAGCAATTTCCACACGAGTGGCAAGCTGAACCCACGTCATAACATGTAGGGGTACAAAGTCCACCTGGGGAAAGTAAGCCCAGTACTGGAATGAGTTCCTCATTTCTTTCAAGGATTCTGACCAAAGAAATATGTAGCAGCAAGGTTTATTTTTTACAGAAGTGAAGTAAAGAGGAAGTAAGGAATAAAGAGGGACTGCATTTTCATTCCAGTCATAACTGAACAATATTTGCAATCAGAGCATGTCTGTGGGCAGATGCCAAAAGCAAGACAGAAACTTCTTTAAACAAATATTAAAGGACATAATATAGACAAAAGTCCATATTAATCTTAACTTTCTGAACCATGAACGAATGTATGATTTACTCCTAAATCTGACCCCATTGCTACCCAACAGTTATTCATAGTATCTTTGAAATCAATTTCAATATGGAAACTAAGAAATTCAACGAAAAACATAATTTGTTCCAACACTGCACCAAAGAAGTATAGTTGTAGTAGTAATACATCAAGTAGTTAGATATGCCAAAAATAGTGCTAATGGCTATAGCTTTAAGCCAAACACTTGGAATAGGTGCTCCTATTATTTCTATTTGTGCTCTTGAGAAAAAATTAGAAACTTGGAGTGGTTATGTAACTTTCCCAAGTCACATAGTAAGTAATGAGGCAGGTCTCAAATTGAGATTATCAATATGTCCACAGTGCCTGCTCTTAACCACTCACTACTCTGCCATCAGCTACCACCAACATATTGTCAATTCATCCTCAACTTTTTTCTGCCCTTTAGTGCCTGGATATACTACTTGTCATTACTCAGTTTTCAAGGGATCTACTGTTCTTGCCTTTACAGACTATTGTCTTGTGGATTAAGTATCATTCTTATCATCTGCTTTCCCTTAACAAGTTGTATCTATATCCCCTTTGCATTTTCTTTTTCCCTTGAACACTTTATGCTTTTCCTTTCAGTATTTTTCCAGTTTATCTGTTTATCCTACTTTCATTTTTCTTCTACCTAGTTCCATTGTTTCACTTATTCTCATTCCTCTGACCTTTCATTTTGACAATTTTCCCTGCACACACAGATACATTTCAGAGAGTCTCAGGGTAATCACTATATTAAAAGTAAACAAATAGTAAAAATGCAAGTTACTGTCTAAGAGAAAATATTCATTTTACAATGCACATATCTTACAAAGGACTCATAACTAGAATATATAAGCAATGACCAAATTTCAATAACTAAAACTGGATAAATGTTTAATAGTCATAGCACCAAGAAGGTACACAATGTTCAATAAGCATATTAGAGGACGTATAATATCACTACTCATCAGGGTATGATAAGTTAAAATCACAGCGAGCTATTTATAATACATTTACTAGGATGGCTAAAATTAAAAAAAATAATAAGAATACCAAATATTGGTGAAGATACAGAACAACTAGAACTCCCACACATTGTTAATGGGAGGGTAAAAATAGTCATTACTTTGGAGGATTGTTGCAAAGTGAAAAAGGAAACATTCCTTACTTATGACTCAGAAATTCCAAGGAAATTAATCTATATGGCCACAAAAAGATTTTTAATAAAATATGCTGAGTAACTATTCATAATATCACCAAATTACAGATAAATATCTAAAAAAAAGACAATGCAAATGATAGAAGTCAGACACGAAGAGTACATATTATGTTATCCCATTTATACAATATCTAAGAAGTGGTAAAGTCATGAGTAATAGAAGTTATGAAATTGATGATAACATGGGTGTATAGGTATTTAAAGATTTATCAAAATGTATACTTAAGATCTGTACATTTTAATGCATGCAAATTATATTTTAAATAGCTCTTAAAGTAAATGTGTAGAAAACTATTTAGGAGAGAGAAACATGGAAAGCTGTAACATTCAAATGGTTTCTTGCCAATTTATAACATTTCAAGTCATTAATAGATGTTCTCCTTCTTTAATAAGAGTCAATAAAGAGCCAGCTAAGTGATCCTACTCTGTATGAAAAACTAACCAGTGAATGAATTGAAGTTTCTTAGCATCCTAGGTTTTACAATTCTGTTTTGTGATCACTGAAAGTTTCTAGAGCTTGCTAAATCACAACACGTACAACCTAACACTTTAGCAATAACCAAAGAGAATTATTAAATGACATACATTTGAATATATTAATACTGCTTATTTAAAAGTTTAAAATACAATTAAGGAAGTGTTAACAATTAATAAAAAAGGCAACAGCCCCACTGAGCCCATCTCTTGACCCCAGCACTTTATGAGAAAGCTATTAGCTGCTACCATACCACTCATTATTGCAGGTCAAAGTTCCCTTTCAGAAATCAGTTACTTGGGAGCATACTGTCATTTTCTAAAGGTTAGCACAAGTCTCTAGACTCATTGTGTGACACTTGACAAATGTCTGGTGTACTGATACACTAGAACAAAGAGCAAAGAGTTATCACATTAAGAGAGGAAAATAAATCAAAGGGCATGAAAAGTCTCCAACACCATCAAAGATTTGCAATTGCTAATGTCTCAGTATAAGTTGAAAATGGGAGCTGAAGGTGTACACTAACCATTATTAATGGGAAAACAGGCTGTAGACAACCTAGATACAATAGTATAAATTTCCCACTAGCCCTGTCTTGATAATTGTGAAAGATCTGGGGTTCTTGATGAACTGTTTCTCTTCTAAAATTTAGACATTCCATTAAATTAGATTTTTGATTTCTACATATCTCAAATATCCAATGCACAAATTATTTTTGTTTCAGCAAGTAATAACATTCCCTCTAATACATTTTAAATCTTTCTTGTAGATCGGCCGTTCTTACCCGTGGAGTCTCTTAACTCTCTCTGGTACAAACAAGTCACTCTAGTTTCATATAGATAATTTTTCAAAATATTGACTATATTTGTAAATGGTGAGCACCAGTTTGCTTCTGTTTAATTCTTAGGTTCTTGATTAAAAGGAAATCAATAGAAATGCTATGATACTGATAATTTTGATCTTTTTGTCATATATAGACTATTTGCTTTAGCAACACATTTAGCTTTAAATAAGTTTGACTTTTACCTGATATTTTAAATTATATACACTGTCTGACAACAAAATACATGAAGTTTTCTTTTAAGGCATGTGATATAGTACAAGCTTGGAAGGAGGAAACATGTTCGGCCATCAAAAGTTAACTGACTACATCACAGGTTCAAATTAGTTTATTTTAATTTTAATTCTAATCCAGATCTAGAAAAAGTAAGATAGTGATTCCTAAATAAACCTCTGTGCAGAAAAAAAGAACATCATACCTGAGATTCTTAGCCTCCCGCCATTCCTTAAGCTCATTCTGCCTAAATTGTGCCAAAAATTGTGTTTTATGCTGAACAAATCCTTCTTTTATGAGAACTTGGGATTTAGGCATGTTCTAGGCAGAGGGTTCCTAATAATAATTCTGGGCACTGAGTCTATTCTTAATTTGTTTTATCATTAAATTGATTTTCACTGTTTTAAGAACATTTAATATGAGACACAGACATGTTTTTAAGTGCACTGTGGAAAACTGTTAACTAAAGTCCCAACTTGATATGGCATATCTATAGAGTTTATTCATGTTGTATAACTGAAACTATGTACCCCCTGAACAGCAATTTCTCCATTTCTCCTACCTTCTACCCTGGCAGCCATCTTCCTACTCTCTATTTCTATGATTTTTTTCTATTTTAGATACTTCATATAAGTACTGAGTATTTAATAGGCTTTGTGGTGAACACATTTCACATGCAATGTCACAACTCACTATTGGAGGAATTGAGAACTTTCTGTCCAAATCTGTTGGGAGAGGAGAATTCTGGAAACTTGTATCTGCTTTCTTTTCCAGATTTTGTCCCATGTTCTTTTCTCCTTACTGAATTGTCTTTGCATTCTGTTGCTATAATAAATCCCAACTATGAGTACCTGAATGTAGGGGTAAAGTGTTGGTGATTCCTAATATAACTAGTATATGTAAATCCTGCTCTCTACACAAATGAACAGTAGTGGAGCTGATTCCAAAGACAGGAGAAAATGGTTTTTTGAGACAACCTTTTATACATAGTATTAAGGTCAAATTAGTATGTAAAATCCTCACCTACTTTAGTGTGTCTGATGAGTTGGCACACATTGTTCTTTACATAGTTTCCCCCCACTATTCAAAAGTATAATGCCCCTGTTTGGCACAATTTGATACACTATTTGTGAGACTTGAGAATACTCAAAATTTTTTTCTACCTAATTAATGGGAACAGCCTAACAAAACCCCCAAATAACCTATCAGATCATACCAACTAGAAACATTCTATTTTCAGACTGTAGGGAAATCTACATGGTTCATTTCAAGACAACAAAAAATACAAATATGTATTTACTCTGTTGCTCCAAAGTAACAATTCATTGTCTTCTTGTTTGCCTAGTAACAGAAATCTAAGTTCCCACATGCCAGTAATTTCCTCACATTTTTAAATAACACATCTCTTGAACTATTCAGAAACAATTCATGCAACTACATTCATCATCTTAGAGGATAGTTACTGATCAAATTTCTTCTGATCACAACTTTCCTGACAAATTTTAGGAGAATCCAAAAGTCATCTCCCCTATAAATGTCTTTAATTTTTCAGAGAAAGAACTAGAGTCCCACTACAGTATATGAAATTGGTTGGTTCTTAACAGTCTTAGCAAATGCTTAAGAGTCTGAGCATGGACCACTGGTTTCTTCTTCTTCATAGTCTAGCCAACCTTCTTAAAAATGCACATGACCAAAAGAATAAATGATAGAAATGCCCACTATTCTCTGTTTCTATCAATTTTTTTTTCTGGTGGCACTGCTATTAAATAACAACTTCATTGGTAAATAGAAAGGAAAAGGGTAAAAACACCAATATTCTCCAAAGCAGGAAATACGTTATAATGGGCATGTGTCAGAATAAGTCTATGTGGACTAATGATAAATATATTTGCCTCATGATGGGAATCAAAACAGTATTCTGGTAAGCAACATGTTGAAGTGTCACAGGCCAAATTACTAGGCTCATGAATATAATTGCATATTTCCTTTGATTCTAATTATAGTACAATCTATTCCTGATTCCAAATTTGTTTTGCATCAATGAACATTGCCTACTGTTTTCAGTTATGTAGGGCCTACATGGTAATTTGTCCATTAGTTCTCATTTGTTAAGAATTTTTCTATTAATTGCATTATGACCAATATTAATTTTCCAAGTCGAAGTTCCTTTTCCCAGATGCTTATTGCTATTCACCACACATTTTCAACTCCTTGTAAAATTTTGACTAAAATGTGTCCTTTGTGATAGAAGCATTACCTGAAAAAAATAACCTCTCCTTGACTTTTAGAAATCCCACTTGCCTCCTGCTCAAATCCAGCAATGAGCCACAAAATCTCAAAAGAACACAAATAACAATCATGAAAACAATCACCATGAAAATAAAGGAGAAATGTCGCCCAAGGGCACTCACCCACTGGAGTCTGCAGAAGTTATAGCAATCAGCGGGAGAATCTTCAGGGGGAGGCTGGTTGGTCTTTGAATGTTCTCTGATTCACTTTTCAAGTCAGCTTGTTCCAACTGTCTGAAGGCAAGAGGGGGAAGCTGAACATTGCGGCATGAAAGCCTCCTGACAAGATAGGGCTCCATCCCTCGGAAAGGGTCTTCCTCTTCATTACTGGAATGCAGTGTTTCTTCAGAGGCCTAGGGCAAAAGTGCAAGAAAGTAATCAACAAAACTCCCAGTGTTTATTATTATATTGATAGCCTTATATTTTTGGAGAAAGAAATTAAGAGAAACCTATATTAAAGACGAACTAGATGATAACGTGGTAAAAATATTAAAAGAAATCTAGATGTTTATTATTTTTTTTCATTTTCTTACATCATTGTTCATTTTTGTATATTTGACTTCTCCCCTCAAGTGTAGTCTGCACTATTTTCCTACAACTACAGCACCTACGACATCACCATAGTCCCCTGTGTTCTTCCCTTCCCTGTTTTGAAGCCTTCACTATGATTTACCTGCAAGTTTTATCTTTTTCTTGATCCTTTGTTCTGTTTCCCTATATTTCTCCTATAAGTGAGACCACCTAATATTTTTCTTTTTCCTCCTGACCTATTTTGCTTAGCATAATCCCTTCCAGTTCCATCCATGATGCTGCAAATAGCATGAGCATATCTTTCTGATGGCTACTGTTTTGGGGGCATTTAGGTTGTTTCCACATCTTCATTATTGTAAATAGTGCTGCAATAAACATAGGCATGCAGTTTTCCTTTCCAATTAGTGTTTTTGTGTTCTTTGGGTATATTTTCAGGAGTAGAATTGTGGCATCATTATATGGTAGATCTATTTTTAGTAATTTGAGGAACATCCACACAAATTTCCATAGGGGCTGGACAAGTCTGCATCCCCACCAGAAGTGTAAAAGAGTTCCTTTTTTCCCATATCCTCACCAGAATTTGCTGTTGCCTTTTTTTTTTTTTTTAATATGGGTCATTCTCATCAGTGTGAGGGAGTGTCTCATTATGGCTTTGATTTGCATTTCCCTAAATATAAGTAATGGTGAACATTTTTTCATATTCCTGTGGATCATTTGCATTTCTTCTTTTAAAAAGTGTCTTTTCAGCTTGTCTTTAAAATCTAGATTTATTTTAAAAATAGTAAATTTTTTCACCAGTATAATTAGACAAACAAAAGTATTAAACTTATAGCTCACCAAAATCTCTGGTAGTCTTAGAATTTATAAGTTTTGTGCATAAATACTATAAAATCAAGTATTTATAAAGCAATTTTTTTAACTTCTATGAGATGGGTTGCAGTAAACTCATATATATTTGTGTGTGTGTGTGTGTGTGTTAAAAGTTACCATGGGGATTTCAGAACTAGTTTCAAATCTTTCTTTCACTCCTTCCTGTTCTATCTTTGGGCAAGAAACTCAGGTTCATAGGGGTTATTTCTCCATCTAGACGCTGAGAATACTATTTTTTTTCTCCAGAGAAAAGGTATGAAGTATTTGAAGTATCAGTAACTGGCAAAGAATTTGCTGTTAACAAAAAAGCAGATATTATAAGCTAGGTTAATTCCCTTTATTATTTCATAGCACTATGAATAGTACTACTAATATTGCCTTTGATATTTCATTCAGGCACAATGTCTCCAAATGTAAAATGTGTCTTTCTGATATATGTTTTAAAAAATATAAAATAATCTGCATTGGTGGACTCTATCCATCCTTGGGTTTTATGGCCTAATTTTGTGGACAAAAGGGATTTTAAAAAGGGCAACCAGAGGGTAAAGAAGTCAAAGCAAACAACAAAGTTCATTCATTTAAAATCATAGTTATGAAAATCTAGTTACTGAGAATCTGTTCTTTGAGTAATCCATTTGCTTTGTAAAAGAACATAGATAGTAATAATATATAATATTTATTGTGCTGAGTTTCACTTTTACCATCTCATTTAATTTTTACTGAAATCTGAGATCCCATTACTTTTCCCATTTTACACATAAAGAAACAGATCTGTAGAAGAGCATGTCTTGGTCACATAGCCAGTGGTTTGTAAGGTGATCAACTGTTGCAATTTTCCTGGGACTTTCAGATTCTAACACTAAAATTTCAAGCTCAGGGAAACTCCCCAGTCCCAGTAAACTAGAATGGTTGATCACCAGATATTCAAAAGTCAAACCCAAATCGCTTTTAGTTAAAGCTAGAGCCAATAACCATTACACTTCATTAAAATAATAACAACAAAAATGAGATCGGGAGTACCCTACATAACATTGAAAATTAATGTTCATTCTTGTTGATAAAATCAGTAGATAAAAATTCTAGGCCTGACTCTGCCACTCATTACATAGGGGGGTATAAGAAGTCGTTTGACCTTTCTGGCCTTTAGTGTCCTTAGATAAAAAGTAAGAGGCTCTCTATAATGAACTTTAACACCATGCTCAGTTCTGAAATACTCTGACTTCGTTACAGTAATTGATAAAATCATTGTTTAGAAACAGAAAATATAGAAAATAAATAGAACACACATGCACACCTAACACCCTTATCTTTTTAAAAAATATTTATTTATTTATGCATGCAAGAACTGGGATACAGGCCAGAGGTGGGGGGGGGGGGTAAGAGGATTCACCAGAGACAGAGTAGGGAACAGAACAGGCAGACTGACAGAAATACACTGCTGAGGGGAGCAGCAGGCAAGGCAGGAGAGGTCTGCTGTGCCATGTGGGTCATCCCCCTGGTCAGCGACAGGGATCAAACTCTTGCTGCAGTGGCTGCGGTTTGCTTCATAGTGAGTTGCTTAACCCATTGTGCCACCAGGGAGGCCTAACCCCCTTAACTTTGAGATTGAGAAAGTGAGTATCTGTGGTTTGCTAACAGGTCACAATTTGCCTCCCATGTTTCTTGAAAGAAGTTAATGACTAAAGGGTATAGATACACTTGTTTGGAGAAAGGGAATAGAAGAACAAAAGATGCGTCTAGCAAAAACTGAATGTAGCTGACCAAAGTTAACATATTTTTTATAGGTGCTTAATTATCTAAACTGGGCTTTAGAATTGCAACTGCAAAAATGTTTTTATATAACCCAGGCTATCTGATAAAATAGTTAATGTTTGTGACATTATATTTAGATAAAAAAACTCAAGAGGTCATTTCTCTATTAAAATAAAGTATAGCATTTTTATTTTTGATAATAAAAATGAGAATGCAATAGATGTCTATATCGGAACATCTGTATTCAAAAGCAATGTCACAAGTGGCTTCTCAAAGTTTTCAGATCAATGTATATTTCATAAATAAATAGACCTTTATCTAATAAAGGCAGGAAGTTAAATGTCTTCCTTTAGGAAGCCATAAAAAACTAACCACCAGGTAATATGTATCTTATGTTATTGCTTAAAAATGGCATTTTTGCTAGGGATTAAGGGAAAAGATAGCATTTTAGTATCTCTAACATGTCTCAAAATATGATGTGCAGACTTCATAGATGAGAACCACAGAAGGTGCTTGATAAAATTCAGACTTCTGTGCCCTGTTCCAGATCTGCCTAGTCAGAATCTTTATGACTAGCCTGAGAGTCTGGTTAAATCCCTACTCTGATTCTTATGCATACTCAAATTTGGGAGCTAATGGTTTTGACATTTTAGACACAGTCTAATAAGATTATTTAGCAAAGTTCCTATTACAAAGACGTTCACTGCAGCTCATTTATAGTAACAAATAACTGAATGCAACTGAAATGCTATACTGGAGTATTGATTGGTTTAATAAATTCAATATTATCTTATGAAATACTATGAGGCTATTAAAATAATGCAGAAAATATGTGATTGTATTCATGATATAATGTTGAGTGGGGAAAAATACATACAAAATGATCTCATTTTTGTAAAGCAACACTAATACAAAACAAAACATATTATGTTCATAGAAAAATTCTGGAAAGGATATCCAACTTATCTAAAATGTCTTTCTCTGGTGCTGTTAGTGGTGAAGTTCATATTTTTGGCTATTAGTAATTTTTATATTTTCTATAAAAATGAATCATTTTGAACAAATAATGTGATTGCTGATAATCTCACAGTTTTGGATAGTTGTTCTATGTATTTATATAAAATGAAATTTCCTATAGAAAAATTGTCTTAAAATTTATGTACATTGACATTGGTGAGAAATCTTTCTGGATACACAGTTTGACCAGACTCTTTGCAGACAGATGCAGATATATCAAGGACATTCTATTGCATGCCAATTAAGAATTCTTCATTTGGAGCCCTATTTTCTGTGTAAGTAATTTGAAAGTAAAATTTATAGTTTCCTATTACAGCTATTGCTATCTCCTATATACTTTTCAGAAGTAAAGACAGAAATTTTTAAATTTCATTAAATTTTATGAATATAATAGAATTTTCAATTATATGTGTGTTAAAAACATTATCCGAACAATTAGTACATATAGCTGCTGCCTTCTTATCACCCCAATTCAACCTTAAACCTGCCATCATAGAAGAATGATTTATGTGTCTATTTTCTTTGCTAGACTGCACCCATCTAGAAAGGTAACACCATAACAACCCAGTAACTTCCTGGGATAAATATATGTTAAATAAATAAACTTTGCTGAAGAATGAATGAAGCAAATAGACACACTTGATTCAACTTCTTCAACTATGAGAATTTGGGAATTAGTGGCTGGTATTCCTAATCATACTGATTCATAATTATTAATATAAATAAGATAGAGGGTACAGTACACAATAAGAACTTCCTTTTTAAAATCCAAAACTATAGTCACTCTAATTGCTCTGATCTATTCTCATATATACATTGTCATGTGTGTCTTCACCTAATTTTTAAAAATAAGAATGAAAAATTTCAGGCACTTAGTGCTTTCAGAGCACCTGAGGAGGACAGATTAAGTGAGGATAGTTTTTTTTTATCGCTTCCATTGTTACAATTCTTTTACTTATCTAATTAGTTTGCTCTGCAATTAAGCTCTGAAAAAAACAAGTTTCCCTTGTTCTAAATTTGTAGCATAAACAAGACAATTTTTTAAAAAACTAAAGCAACTCTTTAAGGGCTAGGATGCAATTTAGTAGGTTATTATTATAAAGCATTGATCACCACAAAATCAGAAAATATTATACATTGTTTATAAGTATTGTTGTATATGTTTCCATGAAGTTGTCCACAATACACTGAAGCAATAATTGAAATATGCCTTAAAACTCTCTAAGATTTATGCCAAATGTTTTTCCTCTTATCTCATTGCTTTTTATATGCTTATGTCAAAATTAAATGTTAATGTTGCCCAAATAATTTTATGTGAAATTTACAAGTCAAACCAATAAAAATGAATATCTAAGTCTTTTAATATTTAGAAGGGCATCTAAGTTAACATACCCATCTTCAAATGGATTTTTGCATTGTGATATAAAAAAGGCACTTTTCCAAAACTGAATCCCATGTGAAAATGAAAATCTCCACCCCAGGTTAACACAAAGATAGTAGATAACTCTCACTACCCACCCACAGAGCATAATTCAAGATAGGCCTTGATTTTGAACTGATTAGAAAACACAGAAATTACTAAAGCATTTCAAAAGTCATTCCTTATAATTTAATCATCTAAGCTTCTCAAAAGTTCCTAAAAAAGTAGAAAAACTTCTCATTTAGTAATAGCTTACTATATATTATCATCAAGAAGAATGTCTATCTGAAGCTCTAGGATTCAATTAACCTCTTGTGACTATCACTGCACCTTTCCTGGGAAATCTTAACAAAAGAAGTGATTCCATTCTGTTAGCAAAGAATTTAAGGAAGAACATGAGTTATATCAATTATTTACATCACAGTGATATATAAAATAGCATCACAACTGCTAAAAGGAAGCTAACATTGTTTCTCTGGCCCTAGAAAATCATGTCTCCCTAGAAGAGTAGGTTAATACTGATTTTTACTGTATTTTGAAATATCTCTCACTTGAGTGATCAGATGCCAAGCCACAACTTTTAGAGGAACACAAAGATCTTCATTTTTAAATTTCATTTAAATACCAATATCCATCAAAAATGTATTTTAAACATGAAAGCAAATAATGAAAACCATCAAATAAGAGAGGGTAAATTTATAATAATGAATATAGTTAGGTAATTCTAGAATATACTGACAAAGACTGGACTGTAGGGAGGATAGGGAAGATAATGTACTGATAAAAAATACTCTCTACATGGAGAAAGTCTGAAATTATGCTTTTTCTCTTGGTTTTGATGTTCAGAATATGCTGATTTATTCTGTTAATAAACAAACTTAATCAAAAGAACACATATAATAATTCTATATCATTCTAATCAATGGTCAAATACATCTATTCTTTTTAAAATAAAGGACTAGCACAAGGATGTTCCTTATGGTGACTTTTTTTTAGCAATATCAATAATATTTGCTGTATTACACATTCAATGTAGTCATTACTTGATCCTTGTTTTTAAAAAATTGCATGAAGAACTGTTATTTTCATTTTACAGATTTGGAAAATGAGACTTAAGGAGGTCAGTTTGCCACTAATGGGGGTTAGAGTTCTGCTGTTATTAAATGGTAAAGCCAGGTTTTTAGACCAATTTTACCTGACACTAAAGCTCAGAGTACAGCCAAAATAGAACATGTCCCTCATCTTTCAAGAACTGCTGGACAATTCATTAATGAGAGAAACAGAAATAAGAGCCACAAAATTATGGGGAATATGGAGAAATGGTTATTATTTGACCGAAACCTGATTTAATATAGAACTGCCCCACCCCCACCCCCAAAAAAGATGAAATATACATCAAGTATAAATAGTTGGGTAAGTGTGTGAAGTTATAAAACAAAACATGCTGAAGATTTTCCTTGATAAATCAAAGACTGATTAAAAATGCAGTGGAAATATGTATCATTATTAAAACAAAACATTTAGAAATAAGCTTAAAAGGAAATGGATGGACTGTATAATAACAAACTTATAAGAATTTCCCAAAACTTATATTAACAATTTTTATATTCCTTGCAATTACTTTCTGGTTTTAATGCCATTGCAAGAAATATAAAAATAAAAACAAAACCCTCAGTTCCACCCACCCCCCCAGGGTATTAGAGAAGCCTTCATCTAAAAGGAAAAAAGGAAAAGAGTAAATTATATCAAAAGGATTATTTTAAAATAAAAAAAGCATAAAGATGCCCTTGTCCTACTATTTATAAAGTTTTGCAATGAAATGCCAATAATAACAAAACAGTTAAATAAAAATAAGCTTGGCACTAATAAACAACCCATAAAAGTGTTAGTGGAACAATACAGAATTTCCCTCAAATATTTCTTATATGGGAACTTAATACATGTTGATATGCTAGAGGCAACACTATCAAAAATTGGGGAAGGGACAACCATGTAAGTATTGGGAAAAGTGGCTATCTAGACTACCTGAGATTGGATAAAAATGTTAAATATGTAAAAAATACTAGATGTTAAATAGTAAGCCATAGGATGATGTTAACCAAAATAGAGCTCTGAACCTCATTCCCCACAGAGACACCAATTTAACAAAATATAGAGAATCATGGGATTCTCTTTATGAGAATCCCAGAACTTGGTTAAGTTGCAATATCCCCAAGCTAGTTCAAAATCAAGAGTCATATTAAAATGAACAAGAAAAGCTATTTCATGTCAACCCTAATTAGTTGTTCTCCATGCTTCTTTTGGAGGGAGAAAATGGGATGTACATTCAATGTTCTGCCTTGGGCGGGGGGAGCTGCTAAAGGAATTGGCTTCTGTCTCACTTGACTCGGAGCACTGCTGCAGAAGCAGAGTACTTCGGAAATGCAAGGACCACTGACAACAAAAAAAGAGTTCGGCTAGGTTAGAAAACCTGAAGTACTGCACACAGACACCAGAGGGAACAAGAGTTTTAATTTCCTAAGAAAAAAAATTAGGCAAATCTCATTAACTGAGTGAGTACACACTTAAGTCCAGAGAAGATGCATCTCCAGGAAAGATTTGAAAGTCCCCTGAAATTTCTAACTGTGATTACTGGTGAAGGTAACTCCTGTACCAAGCCAACTTATAGAGACTGGAGGAGGTTGCTGTTTTTTCAAATGTACTAATCACAGTAAAAAACAATAAAGTGCACACCAAAAAATGAGGAGTATGGCCTATTCAAAGTCACAAAATAAATTTTCAGAAATGAATACTGAAGAGAACTTTATGAATTATCCTGCTAAGAATTTAGAATAGTTGTCTTCAAGAAGCTCAGTGAGCTACAAAAGAGCACAAATGACTGAATAAAATTATGTAAAATGATGCATGAACACAATGAGGATTTCAACAGGGAAACTTATTTAAAAAAAAAAGAATGAAACAAATTGGGGAGCTGAAGGATGCAATAACTAAATTGAAATTAATCACTAGAGGGATTCAAGTACAGACTTAACCAAGTAGAAAAAAAATTAATCAGAGTACACAATGACAAGTCATTTGAAAAGATACCTTCAGAGGATCAAGGAGAAAAACTTTTTTTAAAGTGAGGAAATCCTAAGGGATTCACAGTACAACATAAAATGAAACTAATACACATGTTATAGGAGTCTCAGAAAGAAAAGAAGGGCAAAGAGTTTATTTGAAGAAATAATGGCTAAAAACCTCACAATTCTGATGTAGGAAATAAATACACAAATTCAAGAACAGTTAAACTCATATCTTGAAAGCAGAAAAATGATTCATCAAATAAAAGGGAACTCCCACACAATTATCAGCAAATTTTTCAGTAGATGGCCTCCCTGGTGGCGCAGCGGGTTGAGCGGGGCACTGTGAAGCACCTGCAGCACAGTAGCGCGAGTTCTATCCCCAGCCACATGGCGCAGCAGACCTCTCCTGCCTCACCCGCTGCTCCCCTCAGCAGTGTATTTCAGTCCATCTGCCTGTTCTGCTCCCCGCTCTGCCTCTGGTGAATCCTCTCACCTTCCACACCTGTGGCCTATTCCCCAGCTCTTGCATGCATAAATAAATAAATCTTAAAAAAAAAAAAAACTGTTCAGTAGAAACATTACAGTCCAGAGTAGTGTGGAATGATACATTCTAAAGGTTGAAAGAAAAACAACCATCAACAAAACTATATTGAGCAAAATCTTCTTTTAAAATGAAGGAAATATAAAATCCTTCCCTGATGAACAAAGTCAAGGGAGTTCAACCCTCCAAGATCTGTCTTATAAAATTTGCTAACAAATGTCCCAGGTTGATGCAAGAGGATACTAGACAGAGACACATAATTATATAAAAATGTGAAGCTCTCTGGTAAAGGTAAATATTTAGACAAACACAAAATCCTGTTGTGCATAAATCATTTTAAGTTCTTAACAGATTTTAAAACATAAAAGCTTTAAAATGACTATAAAACTGTTAGTGATAGGTAACCTGTGAAACTGAAAATATATAGAGGGAATATAAAGAAATGTTTTATGATTAAAGTTATCAATTTAAAATGAGTATTTTATAAACATAGTGTGTTTTATCTAATCCCTATAACAACCACAAAAACATATCTTGTGTGTATATCATAAGCACAAAATATACAAGGGAAAATGAGGAAATATTTCCAAATCATATACCTGATAAGGGGTTAATATCCAGGGTATATAAAGACAATATGGAGATTTTGAAATCAAAGTATCATGAGTGAATATTGCTACATTCTGAAACAAGAATGTCTCATAGTCATAGATTATTTCTGTGACTTACTCTCCCTAAAACCTATTTTATCCTCTTATTTTTACTGTATTCTTCCCTCGTCCTCCTCCCACAATACTGGTAAGAAAACTTGAAATGAATAGGAAGGAAAAAATTCAAAGAGATAGGAATAGAAAGCATAGGAAGAATAAGAATTTAAGGAATCTAAGGGGAAGAAAAAAGCTTGGGGTAAGAAAAAGAATAAGGATAGCATAACAAAATCACTGAAAATAATTATGATTAGTGTTTGATGGCATCAGCATATGAAAATTAAAGAAAAATACAAAATATGTTCATCTTTCAAAATAATAAAATGCAAGTCATTCACCAAATCTTCACACTTTACTAATTATAGTTTGTGACTCTATTGAACACCATAGGTATGTAATCAGCAAAATTCAGTCAGTGAGACACTCCGTTCTTTCAACAAAAATTGCAGAGGAAGAGGATAAAAGAGAAGTTAATAACACATAACAATTTCAATCTACTAATTTGTTTGTAATAATTCCAAACAAAAATTAAAAATTATTTCTTGATACAAAGAAAATTTATGGATGTTTTAACATTATTGAATATTAAGTAATTTTAAGATTATTTTTACACATACTAAAGTATTTACCGATGAAGTAAAATTACATGTTAGGTTTGCTTCAATACAATTTTAGTATAGAGAAATGTGGGTAGGGATGCAGATGAAATATATTGAGAATTGTTGAAGCTGGATGATGACCACTACTCTCTCTACTTTTGCATATACCTGAAAATTTCCATTATGCATTTCTTAATATAAAAACTCATAAGGATTTTTCTCTTTTAAATCAATGAAAAGAAATACTATACGTGCAAAGTGGAGGAGGTCTCTGTAAGCAGAAGTCACCAAAATAAAATTAGTGTTTATATCATAATTTTACCTAAGACTACTTCTAAAAACTGTGTGTTCATCATATACTACAGGAAGTTCTGAAAACTAATAAAACTTGTTCATAAATTGCTAAGTAGCCCACAAAGACAGTAGCGGTATACATGATGATGATGATGACAGGAATCTAAGATTATGTAGCACTACTCTCACAGGAATTTCTCCACTGTTTATTATCTGTGTTAAAAGAATGATGATTCATAGATCCAATCTCACCACTAAGTATTCACTAATCTTTATGCAATTAGGTGCTACTTTTTTCTTTGTCCTGAAGCTAAATACTCAAAGGAAAATGTTATCACTTGTAAATAACATTTAGCAAAAATCAATTACCATGTCCCCTTCAAGTACATTGAAAGTTTCCCTGAGTTTAATAAGCTTTTGCTTTTCAGAGTTAGCATACACCTCCTCCTCCTCAGGACTGTATTCTAAATACCGTCATCCCTGCCACTCAAATACAAAGCTTTAGACCTTTATTTCTCTCAAGGTTATAAAGCAATATCTCCTTTATTCTTAATTTTGAGAATATCAAAACTGTTAGAGCTTCACAATAAAAGGTGAATAGAATTTTTACAATAGGCATTTAAGAATTAGATTCTTGATGTTGTTCCTTTGCCACATTTTGGCCTCTAAATTTCATTTCCTAGGTTAGTCTTAAGATGATTTTCAGAATATTGCTTTCAGTAACCACTCCAAACAACAAAAATTGAAATCAGTTCCCAATGGTTTGACTTACCATTGGCTTCTTGGAAGGCTAAAATAACAAATCACCCCAAACCTCAAAGGCAACAAGGATTTTATAAATTAGATTACAAATACCAGGGGATAAAAATGCATTTCATCACATAGAAATGATTAACCATATCTTAGCTGGCAGAAAACAAATGAAAAGCAAAATAAACATAGTTCTCAATATGGATATAAGATATAGACCAATATCAGGAAAATCTTAACCAGATGGCTATTTCAATTAAAATAATCCAACAAATCATTTACGTGTCCATACCATAAATGAACAACTGGTCAAATATTGTCTATAGAAGATATCACATCTTCTATTGGTTATCACAACATATGCATTCTACTGTACTTTTAATATCCTTAACATTTGATATAGAATACATAACCTCATTCCATGTCATTTGTCTGATAGATTCTCAGGGTAGAAAGTAACTTTACATGCTATCTACAGTCAATATTCCCCTTATTTCATGCTCCTCTACATGGATAGCTAACTAATTTTTCCTACAGCTCTGACAAGTAAACCATTAGTCTACTCTTGAATATCTCCAATCATTTAATCTGCAAATACTAATGAGTACCTGTCACGTGGCAGCACTAATTTAGGTGTACCCCACTCTCTGAAAGTAGAGGGTTCCCATGAAAACATTCTTAGGCCAAAACACAGAAGCAATTAACATTAATTTACATGAAAAAATTTTGAGTATGCACAGACCTCAAAAACAACCTACCAGCATCAAATGTAAACTCTCTCTACCTTACAATAAAAACAGTAACAATACAATACATTTACCACCTATATGAAATAGTTGCTGTGAAGGAGTGTGGTGAGGTTATTCTTGACCCTAGGGCTGAGCACTTCTTCTGTAATGGCTGCTGGGGAAAAAAAAATCACACTGAATACTGTTTTCACTTTTCTTTGTTATAAAATTGGAAATCCTCTTTGGCTTTATTTTGGTTAGTGAAAACAGGTACTAAGGTGGAACTTCCTTAAAAGCAAAATGACGGTAATAAACTTTCAAAATGCTGAAGATACTTTTACTTGGATAGAGCTGTAAACAAAAAGGAAAAAAAAAGAAACAAGGACCTCTGCCCTCAAAAAACTTAGAAACTCTGAAAAAGGAAATTTACTACCCATAAACCATTTTATTTCATTAATTCAACTAGTAATCACTGAGTAATAACATGCGTCAGAAGCTCTTCATGGTACTGAAGAACCAAAGATGAATAAAACATAGTAAGTCTCAGGTCATTCTCCATCCTTAATGGGAATCTGTTTCTCCAAACCAACAGCAATATTTAGCTCCCTGGGTCACACAGAGGAGGCCTAATTGCCTTTCCCTATGGAAGCCCCCCAGATATGCTCCATCTCCCACCACAATCTTGTTTTATAAGCCATGCATTCCCTGGGTCTTTTCTTTTAGGTACTCAGCACTCAAATTACTACGAGAACCAGGAATTAAAACAAACGAGTGAAGTGGATTAAAGGAGCACTAAGACAAAATCTCTACATCTTCACATTTGGTTTCCAAACAAGAATGCAATGGATATTATGTATTTCTATATAAAGAAATATCTACACATTTTGAAATATCTACCACTGATTAAAAATTTCTAAAATCTCCATGTGAGCCATACACAACATATCTACAGGGTGGAGTCACAGTTTTAGATATCCTTCACATGCTATAATTTGACTTCTCTTCCAATAATGGTTGTGAGTCATTAAATTCCTCCATTTCTTCAATGTCCTTCTTAAAGTGAACAGATAATATAGCCATAGGTATGGGTGAACCAACACAAATACAGTGGCAAACTCTACCTTTTCTGTTTTAGTCCTAGTTCTACTCATGAAATTCAAGAATAAATACATATTTGAGAGATGCTCACATCCTTTTATTGATTCCTATGTATTTTAAACCACCTATATCTCCAGTTACTATAAAACTAGGTCTACCTCTGTCCCTAATGCTTATCAAACAACATCAAATTAGTATTTCTTTTCCTTGGTGCTTCATACTTTTGCATTTTCACTTCTTAAATTTCTTTATGTTTACCGATCACCTCCAGTCTGTCAAGTACTTTTTGTGTGTTGGATTTGTTAATGACCATATTAGGAGTTCCTCTCATTTTGCCTCATCTGTGGATTAGCTTGTCATGTTATTTATGCCACTGTGAAAATTAATGATAAAAATAATGAACAGAAGAGACATAAAGACCAAGTCCTTCAGTCAGTTACTAGACACCTCTCTCTAAATAGATGTTCACACAAAATTTTAGTCATTCAATTATGACTTTGTCTAATTTTACCATGAACTGTCTTTTTGTATCATAATCACAAAGTTACGTGGAAGAGTTTATCACATCCTCACTGAGGTCCAGGTAGAAAGTTGGCATAGCACTTCTCTGATATATTTACCCTGCAGGAAATGGAAATTAACTTAATTTGTGATGCTTTTTTATTAATAACCTACTACAAATTTCATAGGACAAATTCCACTTTCTTTTGTCAAATTCCACTTTCTTTGTCAAGGCTCATAAGAAATTTTTTTAGCGATACATTTTAGAACTTTATCTAAAATTAACTGAGTCATTCATTCACCATTCAACAATTATTTATTGATTGCCTATGTTAAGCACTGGAAATATAGCAGAGGTAGACAAAAAATTCCTCCCTTTGCAGTATTTCACTAGTGTCAGGGAAAGAAAATAATGTAAATAAGAACTATGTAAAATACTGGTGCTGAGTGTCCAAGAAAAGTACAAGAAATACAGATAGAAAGTCTTCAGGGTGGGAGTGGGAGGCAATGTTTGATAGGGACAACGGAAGGCCCATAAGAAATTTACATTTGCAGGAAGAACTAAAGGAAGTAAGATTAATGGTCTAATCCCTAAAGCTATAACTAGGGAGAAATCAATTTCCTCCCCTTCTTGAAAATTTGAATTATTCATTTCATCTCTAATATTCTGTTATGCATTTCCTTAAAGACTTCAACAAGTTATTTAACTTTTTTGTGTTTCCTCTCTTGTGAAATGGGCACAATAATAGTGTAGTTACTGAGAATGACACAAATCATGTAAAGCTGGCACACGCTAAGCACAATGTATGCATGAATTCTGTCACATTTCTGTAATGCAGATAAACTCTTAGAGAATCAATAAAGTAGGGATGTATGCCAATAAACCATGGACATTTTGTTGTTTCAGACAGGATTTCTCCCAGCACATTATTTTCTCTCAAAGCGTGAGCAGTCAATTACAAATAAGCCAAAAAGACTGAACATAGCACACTGGGGAGGAATACAGGACTGTTCCAGCTATCTATTTACCCCATATACCTCCTCTTGCTTCATTTTGATCACATGCTTCACCTTTGAAATGCTTACTGCATGGATAACTTGGTTTGCTGATATTTTGTTCTTGTGTCCATAACATTAATTAACAGATATTTAGGAATCACATCTAAAAGTTCTATGTCATTCTCACACATCATATAGGCTATTTGCAGTTTTAATTTCAAGTGAACTTAGATTTTTATACTTCAGTTACAATAAGTAATTAAGGAGAAAAACATGGGCAAACTCTTACAGTCTTCTGCCCCTTCTCTGAGTGTCTAAGACAGAACACATTGTTTTTCACGTAAACAGATTTATCCACAAAGAATTTAAAATCACTAGATCCTAAGGTAACAGACACTATCAGTTGTGATTAAATGCTAATCAATACTAATAAATTACTTGAACTAGAAATACCAAATAATTGGTGAGTCATTAAAGATCCAAACACACACTCATCTGTAATATTATTTCTCATTTTTAAAATTTTATCAAATATAAGTTTGACATGACAAGAAGTTTCCATTTTGTGATAGCTATATAATTGCCTACTTGGGCAATCAACATTTTAAAGATTGATGAAATATTATACTTTTTAATGATAGTATGATATACACAATTCTTTTTTACAACATAATATAGCTAGTTAATGTCAACTTTGGGATTTTTAAATCTAATTTTTTTTTATTTTATAAGGAACCCTAGTACACTGCTGGTGGGAATGCAAGTTAATCCAACCATATGGAAGGCTGCATGGAGTTTCTTCAGTATACTAAAAATATAACTACCATATGACCTGGCAATCCCACTCCTAGGGATCTACCCAAAAGACACAAAGACACTGATCCAAAAGAGTACCTGTACCCCCATGTTTATTGCAGCACTATTTGTAATTGGTAAGACCTGGAAACAACCCAAATGCCCAAAAGTAGATGACTGGATCAAGAAGATGTGGTACATAAATACAATGGAATACTATTCAGCAATCAAAAATATCAAACTAGGGCCATTTATAAAAACATGGATGGAGATAGAAGGAATTATACTCAGTGAAACAAGTCAGAAGGCAAGGGAAAACTATCAGATGGCTTCACTTATAGGAGGAATGTGAAAGAACAACTACAACAAAAAATAAAAAAGAAGAAAACAGAAAAAACAAGAGAAAGCTCAAGGAAATGGGCAATTATAACCCAAAACAAACAAACACAAACTCAATAAGATCAAAAGGTCAAAGATAAACCAAAGGGATCACGATGAGGAGGGTGTGGGAGAAGGGGGCAAAGGTGGGGATGAGGGCAGAAAGAGCACAAGGGACTGAGGTGATGGTGCACTGGTGAATTGGTGGTGGGAACTCCCTGGGGACTACAAATGATGTCAAATACAATTAAATAAATCTAATAAAAAAGTTTAAAAAATATTTTTTTTATTTTATTCAACTTTATAGTGATGATTTCTCAAACCTTCATAGTAAATACTATTAAAACACTCAATTATTAGTGTTAACTCAAATTCAAACTAACACTACTTACTACTCTTTGTCAGTAAGAAAAAAAGGTATACTCTGTAAAACACAAGGAAAATAAAAGGCAGATTCTTCTAGCTGAATTGTATCATTGCACAGGAAAAATTTATACTAACTTACACCGCCTGGAGCAAATGGTTACAAGCTGGGTATAAGTGAAGACAGACTATCATTTTGGTTCCTGACCTGAATTCTCCCTCTTAGATTCACCAAGGGAAATAGATCTGCAAACCCAAAGAACCCATTAGTCCCAATAGTCATTTCATAGAAAATGCCATTTTTCTATAGGGGGATACCAATAAAAAGAAAGTGGAGAGCCCCTCTAATCCGCCATCACTATTAGCACTGAGACTACAGAAAGTACAAGTTGTGTTGACTTGTGAAGGACATATACACAGACTTCACTTCTGAATATTCATATGGCATGAGAAGATGAGACAGGGCATGGGATTTGTACTAGGGTCTTTAGTTTGCTGACCCCTGTCTTAAACATTTCTTTGGGGACAAGTAATGCTTAAAAAAACCCCTATTACTGTCAGTTTCCTAGAGTTTGGTTTTGGTTTTGTTTCTGTGTTCTAATGGATGGTTTGATCATCAAAAACATTACAGCATTGTTTTATTAGTCACTCTAGTTCACATTACATCTCTTCAAACAGAAGCTCCAGAAAGAAATTGGTTTTAATAAGCATTAAAAAAAATCAACCTATGTATTTAGGTGCTATGTAGCTTTAGTCCAGTTGATACTTAAAGTTACCAACATTTTGATAATGGTCACAAATAGGTAGGGCTAATATAAATTTGACTATGGAGTAGAAATACTTGTGTAACAGTACACAGGACACCTATAAAAATACATATCATATTTAAAAATTCACATTTAAAAAGTTTCCATCACTGCCTAAGATGTATTCATAATAAAAATCTTTAAAGAAAACTAACTGAATTTTTGTAAAAGATCTAATGATAAGAATCATGCTATCCTCCCCAGAAATAACTGCATGATTTTATACTTTTTATTTTAATATGTATTTCTTTAAAATGTTACTCCAAATTTCTCCTTTAATCAAAAAATTGTACTTTTCCTAAACATGACTTTAAATGATTATTTTATTCCATTTGGGATATTTTAAGGAAAAGGAAAAGTACAAAGTGACTTTATGAGACAACATACACTTTCAGACTGAAATAATAATCAGCACGAGGAAAGAGAAGATGTTTAGAAGGATTCAAAATATCTTGACTTCTGCAACTGATATTCAGACATTATCATTGATAATTCCAATTTCCCTCTTTGTGGGAACACAGTCAAGGAAGAAGGTTGCTATAAACAAAGAACGGACTATTTGCAGTCGATTGCTGTTACAGTATACCTGTTACAGCCTGAGGTTTCTTCATGAGAGCCTGTTCCAAACAGATGAGGGAGATCTAAACCAAAAGGGAAAGGGACATTTAAATAATTGAAGGGATAATTAGAATCTTTCAGTATTCCTAATAATGTCAGTACTAACGATCTGCCCACCTCTATTCTAACTAGATACTTTTTCCACCTTTAGGTCAAGATCAAAATCTGCCTGCACAGAGAGAAGTTTCTACATTGGCCTACAGTGATGCTGGGAGTCTGTGACCTCAACAGCTTTGCAAAGTATTACATTTCTTTCTTGCCTCTGAGACCCATACATATTTGCCTAAACATATTGCCTGTATTGACTCTTATTTTCTGTATTCCTTGTCTAATTCCTCAATGTCTATCTGATTCTCTAAGCTTCTATACCTGGCTTGAATCCCTAAGAACTTCCTGATTCTGCCTTTTTGGACCAGATAGAATCTAATTTAATTTATAACTTAGTTCTTCATCATCACTGTGCATTCCCCTGGCACTCTGAGTCTTGATCTCAAACTCTCATCTCTACCATGGCCAACAGTTTCTGTCAAATATCTAACCTCCTCTTATGCCCACCTTTAGTAGTTTTGATTTATACAAGTCCTAGTTTCTGATTACAACAGTTTCCTAACTGGATAACCACTGTTGGTCTGCTCAATATCTGACTGCTGGTGTGAAAAAAAAAAAACCCTCTAAAGTGCAGCAAACATTTATTGAGTACCAGTTTAGCTGGTTTGTGTATGTATGTGTATACAATTCTAACAAAAATCTAGGAAAATATATAATACTTCTGACTTTACAAGTAGCAAATAAGAAAACCAAAAGTACAGCAAATATTCCTAGGCTATTCCACTAATAAAAAGTAAAGTAAAATAAGGGACAAATACATTTCTACTTGGCAATAAATAAAATCGTTCTCTATGTGAGGCTGTTATATGAGTATTTTGAACGTACGCTATCTCTGTTATACCTACCCTTATGCCGTCCCTCCCATTCTGGTTCAAGCTTAGTCACATGATTTACTTCACCTAATAGGATATGATGCAAGCAGAGGCTTCAGAAGTATTTACACACTGAGCAGCCCTTGTTTATTTAAAACAACTTTTCTGGAAGTCAGTCACCATATAAAAATTCTGACAAGAATGCTGAGTCTGCCATGCTCTAACTAAGCCCCAACTTATTAAATGCAGAAGTCATTCAGATGAGCTGAGAGATACCAGGTATATGAACCATCAGCCCAGACAAAATGCTGAACAAATGTAACCAGTGGCGATCAAAACCACACAGACCAGAAGACTTAGACAAAGCATGCTCATAAGAAATAACACCGTTGTTATAAGCCACAAAGTATGACTTGTGGACTTAGAAAATAAAATTATTCTCATTCTCAGTCCCTCCATATAGCAAAAGTCCTCTGATAAAAACTTGAGCAAAATGTGGTCTTAAGATAAATATCAAATCAATGGTTTAGCATAAAAATTCTCTTAAAATCTTTGTAAGATCCACTTAGCTACAAGGTAAAAGTTTCTAAAAATTTTAATGTTTTTGTTCCATAGCATCTGACTCTCATTCTAAAATAGAAAAGTGTCTTGAAGAGATTTGTAGTAGTAGCAGTTATTTAATTTGAATGGACTATAATGGGATACATGGGAAAACTACAACAATTTTATTTTATTTTTAAAAATTTTTTCTTTACTTATATATATTTGAAATCAATTGTAATCCCCATGTATTCCCCATAACCATTTCACCAATGCACCATCACTTCTGTGCCTTGTGCTCTTATCTGCCCTCAACCCTCTCCTTTCCCCCTCCCCACCAAGTCTCCCTAATTTGTCCTTGTCTTTTCATTTTTGTTGTGTTGTTATTATTATTATTATTGTTCTTATTCCTTTCCTTGATCCTTATTTGGTTCCTTATATTCCTCCTAGGGGGGAAACCATCCAGTATTTTTCTTTTGCCTTCTGACTTATTTTGCTGAGCATAACCCCTTCCAGCTCCATCCATGTTCCTCTAGTTTATATATTCTGATTGCTGAGTAGTATTCCATCGTGTATATGTACCACAGCTTCCCGATCCACTCATCTGTTTTTGGGCATTTAGGTTGTTTCCAGGTCTTACCT
>JAGFMF010011684.1:2561208-2616298 GCA_019455555.1 Galemys pyrenaicus
GCAGGTATTCTTTTGAATCAGTGTATTTGTGTCTTTTGGGTATATTCCTAGGAGTGGGATTGCTGGATCCTATGGAAGTTCCATTCTTAGTAGTTTGAGAACGGCCATACTGCTTTCCATAATGGTTGGACCAGCTTGCGTTCCCACCAGCAGTGTAAGAGAGTTCCTTTTTCTCCACCTCCTCGCCAACATTTGTTGTTGCTATTTTTTTGGATATGTGCCATTCTCACTGGTGTGAGGTGGTATCTATCTCATAGTGGTTTTGATTTGCATTTCTCTGATGACCAGAGAAGTTGAGCATTTTTTCATATGCCTGTTGGCCATTTGCATTTCCTCTTTGGAGAATTGCCTTTTTAATTCTTTTGCCCATTTTAGGACTGGGTTGTTCACTTTGTTTTTGTTTAGTCTGGTTAGTTCTTTGTGGATCTTTGTGATAAGTCCCTTGTCAGTAATGTTGTGTGCAAAGATTTTCACCCAGTCGATGGGTTGTTGCTTTGGAAAACTACAGCAATTTTAAAGGAAGAACATCATGTTGGGTAAGAGGGAGAGGCAGGACAAAATGAAAAGAGACTTCCAACTTTTTACTGTGATAATAAAGGCTGAGAAAGTTATTCAGTTGCAAATATGGGACATTTCTTATGGAATAGAAAGGATGACTTAGAGGACAGAGTCAATAGCCAATAAAAACAACAGAATATGAAACTAGAACCAAAAAATGGGGTCCCTTTTAAGAAACATTCCTTGCCGCTAGACTTGAAGGATTTGATATATGTTCCAAGATGGGATTTTAAAACTGTTGTGAAATAGTAATCCCTATGTATCTCCACTTACCTTATTTTCAATGGTCAGGTCCATTTCCAGGGATACAATAATCTGTCCCATCATTGTAGGTTGGGAAAAGTTGTATTGATCTTGAGAGATTAATTCTCTGAATCAAGAGAATCTATCGCTGAAGAGTTTCAACTTCAGATATGTCTCATTTAGATGATAAGATCCTAGAACTAGAACCTGAGAATTACTACTATAATGTGATGAAACTTTCAGAGCAAGGGCATGAATTGCTATGGCCAAACAGAAGATTATGATGATCATCACATTCTGGTCCAAATATGCTGTTCCTTACACAATGAAGTAGCTTATATTTTCTCTCCTAGCAGGATCTGTGAGCTATATTAATCCATGAGCTATATCTGTGCTTTGTTTTTTCAATAGAACACAGCAGAAATGTCTTCCTGGGACTTCTGAGTCTATGTCTGACATATTCTATTTCCTCTGTATGGGAAGTCATCTGTCATCCTGTTAAGAAACTCAGATTAGATTACTGAATGTTGAGGTACCACATGGTATTGATGGTTAAATTTAAATGGTAGTCCTCAATACTTAGATATTTGGTCAAACACACTTGGACAATGTTTTGAAGGTATTTCTCAGGTGATATTAATAGTTAGTAAAGCAGATTACTCTCCAAAATTAGATAGAACTCATCCAATTATTTGAATATCTTAAGATATTAAGAAAGTACACTGATACCCTCTTAGGAAAAGAGAATTCTATCATCAAACTATCTTCAGGTTTGTTACAGTAACAGCTTCTCCCTGGCATTTAAAGTCACCTCCTTAGCCTCTTAAAGACACCCAGATTTTGACTGGTTTATCTCCACAATTATTTGAGTTAATTCCTTAAAATCAATATTTCTGTGTATGTGCACACATGCATACACACACACACATCTATCTGTTAGCTCTGTTTTTTCTGAAAAACCCTGACTACTATTGAGAGAAATAATACAGAGAAGTCATAAGGCAGCATACATATGAAAGAAGCACTCTTAAACTTTCCAGCCCAAATCATTCATTCACTGAATGAATGCTTACACTAAACAAAAAAGAGGAATCACCTAATCTTTATCCAAATAGCTGCTGCAACAACTGTGACAAAAATAATAAGTTACCACTTTAAGTCACTAAGTTTGGGGATCATTATACAGCAGTAGGTAAGTAAAACCTCTGCTTTTCTTCAGGCCACTTTCTGTGCAGTCTAGATGCAGAGATAAGTTTAATCTTTCTTGGTTTCCGCTCTGAGGGCAATCTAAGGTCAGCCTGTAACTAGGACATTACCAGCCTTCAATAAATGAAGCCCCAATTTCATTCAAACCAGTTATTTTGGATTACATTTGCCTTTTATGATGATCATATGGGAGTAGGATTTTAATAGATATACCAAATATTTAGCAATCTAATAGCTTTAAGCCTTCACTTAAAGATCTAGTTATGAAAACAGGAAAAGGGGCTAAACCCAGAAAGAGTTTACTCTAAGGTAAAAAGGAAGGTCAGTCCTCTTACAGAAAATCCCATTGGCCCAAGAGTCTCTAAGTCACAATCAATTCAGGAATGGAGCTATGAAAATGCAAGAAGGACAGCAGCGGTTTTCACCGAATCACCCGATGACATGCAACAAGAATAACTGGACACAGCTTTGCAGCCCAAGAATACAGTATTAGTGAATGGGAATGGTCACAGAGGCTTTGTAAATCTGAGAATAATGAGGTCAATTAGACCCTGCCTATCTCTTTTCAAGGAAAACGTCTCCCTGTAGCTACCCTGAGTCACAGACTTAGGGCACAGGCAGTGCTATAACACGTAGCCAACAAGAGTGGATGCAGAATGCTGTATAAAGCTGCTCTGATAAGAAGTCAATGTGATCCATCTGTCAATGCAGAAAAATAGCACACTTGTGGGTATGTAAAAAGTGCAAATTTTATACCCTCATTAGCACACTAAATGAAAGGCTGAAGCCAAATTTCAAGTCAGTTTTTTGGGGCTCTATAATAGGTGCAATAGTAAAATACAGCAAGCATACTTCCACTGTGCTTATTCAATTCCTATGACATGAGAAATATTGTAGTTGAAATGAGAAATTAGCAAAGATATGGAGAATGCCTACACTCAAAAGTTTTATAATCTTTTAAAGTCTTAAAATGATTTCTTTCAATTGCATTCCACTTAAAAATATACAAACCAATTATTGCTGCCTCTTTCTGCCATGATTTCCTCTTTCTGTTAAAGACTGCAATAGCAAGTCAAGCTTTGAGAGCATCCCAGCTCTGAGAAATCCCAATCATTTATTACACCTCAGCATCTCTCCTCCAGATATGCTTGCAAGGCAACAGTGTCAACTACAAACAGTTTGATGTCTATGCTGGTCCCTCATTACTCTTAAGTAGTTGCTTGTTTCTGCCTCAGTTTATTCCCTAACAAATAGCCCACAGTGATGGATTCAATTCATTCCATTCTTGTTAGGCACATCCTCTCTTCCTGGTCTTCTAAGAAGTAAGGTATTTCTATTAAGTTGGTATATTCTCCTTGTCTGTTTCAAAACGGATAAGTTCTGGTGCATGCTCTTCTCATTCCTCCTCCTTCTGATGCTTCCTTCTTACACCCATAATGTCATCTCCATCTGTAGCCAGCTCACAGACAATCACAATTCATCAAATACCTTTTTCTCTCTAATATAAAGAGACATGCTATGGTGAAGTGGTTTAAATCCTAATACAATCAATTGTTAGTATAACCTTGACCAATTAGTCAACCTCCTTGGGCTTATGCTCTACTCTCAAAATATGAATAATAATAGGAGTACAATTTCCCCCATATCAAAAGTATTGATAGAGTTTGGCTGTGAAATCTTTCATGAGTTTAAATGGCATAAAGCTAAGAAGCAATTACCATTAATTTATACAAAATTATTTTGAACATTACTAGATCCCAAAACTCACCTACCAAACCACACCAAATAACACATCAAACTAAAACTCATGCTACTATAAAGTAAAAACAGGGGTGATCATACATATACTACCTGTATAAAGTCATAACTGGGGAAGGAGTTTATTGGAACCATTCTCACTGCCAGGGTGTGCCCTGCTCTTGGATTTTTTCCAGTCACGAAAATAAGTATTACTGTAGGTTTTTCTTCAGAGAAGTGGTATAACACAAACTTTTGAAAAATATGGGTTACCTGTACTTATTTCATAGATTTGTTATGAAGATTCATTAATTAAAGCATTTAAAACACTTCCTAGTACACATTCAGCACTCAAATATTGTTAGCTATTACTACTTTCAATCTTCCTTAATTTTTTTTCTTGGCTTCAACTGTTTTCCTAATTAATTCCTCCGTATCTTTAAGACTTTGTACTTTTTGTACCCCCTTATTTCAATATCATTCTTCTGCTCATAGCTTTCTTACTAATTAATTTCTGATCATTACAATTGCAGGTCTTCAAACCAATAACTTCCTAGACTCTAGTTCCACATGTCTGTTTCCATTCCTACCTTTTTTCATTTCTCTGCCCACTGACCACTGCTTTCATTTTAACCCTTTTTCTCTGATTTATCTGCATCACTCTGCATGCTCCTGAATTTCCTTTCATCCCCCAGACCTCTTTTTCTGACCCTCTGATCTTTCTCAGGCCTCCATTTCTAAATGAAGTCATCCCTTGAGGTCTGGCTCTACTCTCTCTGTTTTGCATAATCCAATGTACTACAAGACTATGAAAAAGCATATTTAGAGCCTTGGGAAGAAAGAAGTGTGTTTGAGCATTTTAAATAATCATTACATAGTGGTTTTGGCTAAAATACCTTAGGATACCATCAGAATCCTACTATTCCAGATCAGCAAATTATATTTTTTTAAACTCCCAACTAGAAAACATTCACATGCAGTGTGTAACCAGAAAATGTGATACTTAAGAGCTACTGGAGAACCAAGTTCACTGTCACTATAATCAAAGTGCACTAACATATAACTTTGAGTACAGATGGCACTAATAATCCTGACCATAGACTGGTGCAGCTTTAGAAGACTAGGTCATGTTTTTAAAAAGTGATTTTTGTTGTTAATACAAACTGGTGTGATTTCTTAATTTCATTTTAGATTGAACACAAACATACACACACACACAATCACTGGCTCTCACAAATCGATTAAATGTCCTACCCCCAAAATACTAGGACAAATGTTCAAGTTATAAATATGAATGTCCTATATTAAAAAATATCTACATTACAAACATGATAGCTACATTTCCCATTGAAATAATCCTGAAAACAAGCAAATCTGGAGATTTTCACTTTAGAAAACCGTGTCACTTTATGGTCTCAAAAATGTAAAATTATAGTTTCATTTGGAAATACTGAATGGTGAATACAAACAGTAATGTTTGTAGCAAAGCTTGTAAGTGGCGAAAATATAAAGGATAAAAAGGGAAATGCAGAACAATCTGCAAGCAGAGGGTGCATCATAGGGAATTTGGTGGTTAAAATATTGCACAGTCCCCAACCACAATTTGGGAACTTCAAGTGAGCACTGCATTAGCCACAAATTTATAATGTATTTTTTACTGCTTACCTGAAGTCTAGACTTTCAGACTTTTAATCACCATGAAGACAGAAATGAGCCTAGCTTCATGGCCACTCAATGAAAAAATACCCCCGAGCTATAGCTCCATGAAAACATCTAGTTGAATACATACTATTTAAAACAATTTTGAAAACACCTTGAAAATCAAAAAGCAAGAGCTAGAGAGTTTTTGGCTATGAGCAATGCTCAAAAGCACAATCAAACAGGCAGCAGAGAAAAAAAAATGACTTGTAGCATCATCAAAGATAGTTTTAGAATCAGTGTGGGAGGAAGAACTCCTGAGACAAGGGCAGTTTGAAGGAGCACCGAGTTTCCGGATAGGTTGACTCTGTTTCGACTCAAAAAGATGCAATTAAGATGACAAGGTCTATTTTTACAAGGCTAAGCATCGTGAATAATCAAGAACCTAAAGATACATTGGACATTTACCGAATACTAAGAAGAAAATACAGATACAAATGATGTAACTACTTTATTAGTCATGTACACCTCTAAAAGGAGTCTGTCAAGGCATGTTGTTTGCCAAAGAACCTCAAGGTAGAACTAGTGAAGATATTCTCAGCCAGATATAAGCATCTTAGTTAGCGTGCTATTAACTAGGAAAAAATGTTGAACTCGTATCTATGTTAAGCAAACCTTTCAAAGTACTAGTATTCAAAAAGACACTATGTTCTAACTACTCCAGTAAGTGAGGATCGTATTTATTCATCCAAAAATTATTTTAGAGCTTCTATTGTCCCAACCACTATGCTAGATCCTAGGGATCAAATCTGAATAAAGCCTCATAGTCTTGTATTGAGAATGTTTACACTAACCTAATGACTCCTGCAAATATTTTTCTTGATTTTTCCAAATATTCATCAACTTAGTAAATTTGAATAGTTTTTTCAAAGACAGTATCTTTGATATTTATTCTTTTACAGAAAATTATAATAAAATGGGAAGATGAGCTTATACTACTACCTTAATGCATTTCCGCTCAAATAAAAGAGTATTCATGATTAGAATTCTCTTATTCCATCATAAATTTGTATATTTCTATGGGACTAACAGATATTATAAAAACACAAAAAACTTAAATATCATGAATTTATTCACACTCATAAGAAACTGTGGATCACACAGGATTATTTAGTGGATTTCCTTCAAATCTGAATACTTTCATTCAAGTTTTATAAGAAAATTGAGTGATGGTTGTTACAGAGTGTGACAAACTGTGAAATGGTCTAGAAGTTGGAGAGTGCAGTAGTAATAGCACAATGTGAATAAATTGAGGTGCAGTTCAGTTACATGTGACAAAAATGACATTAGTCACAAAACAGAAATCATTAATCATATTTCTTCATTGAAAATGTTCCAAAAAATTTCCACTGGAGTGTCAAAAAAAAATAAATAACCAGTGCATTAGAGACTCTTTTTATCCCCTACTAGACAAGTAGACAAGTGAATTAACAACTCAGTAAGCAGATGAATTCATTGAAATCTTTGGCAAGAGCAGCCTGACAACATGGTGTCATCCTTACATTTGTAATTCAGCTAAACCTGTATGGTAGTCCCTGTATATGGCTCATAATGTCTTTAAAAGCTGTTTTCTGTGTACCCATGTATACCCGCTTTCCTAAGAATAAGGTAACACCAAGACAGAGGAATAAAAGTACAGCCACACCTCAGTTATTGTGGGTTTCATTCCCAACCACCAAATAAAGTTAATGTCACAATAAACCAGATCACATGAGTATTATTGGTTTCCCAATGCATGTTAGAGTTATGTTCACTCTACATTATAATCTATTAAGTATGCAATAGAATTATGTCCAAAATCAATATATACACACCTAGTTAAAAATTACTTTACTGCTATAAAATATGAAGCATCATCTGACTCTTCAGTGAGTTGCCTCTTTTTACGGGTAGTCTTGCCTCAGTGTTGAAAGTTGTAAGCTTATCAAGTTGATGGTTCAAGGGTGGCTTCGGTAATTTCTTGAAATAAGACAACAATGAAATTTGCCACATCAATTGACTCTCTTTTACAAAGTATTTTCTCTGTAGCAGTCAATGCTCTTTGATAACATTTTACTCATAGGACTTCTTTCAAAATTGAAATCAGTTCTCTCTAAATCTCTGCCAATGCTTTAACAACTAAATTTATGTAATATCCTAAATCCTTTGTTGTCATTTCAACAATATTCACAGCTTCACCAGGATTAGATTCAATCTCAAGAATCCACTTTCTTTATCCATTCAAAGGAGCAGCTACTCATCCACTAGAGATTTGACTTAAGATTGCAGCATTTTGGTTGCATCTTCTGCTCTAACTCTAACTTCTCTTGATATTTCTATCACATCTGCATGTTACTGCCTCCATTGAAGTGTTGAAGCCCTCAAAGTCATCCATAGTGTTATAATCAACTTCTTAAAAACTCCTGTTAATGTAGATATTTTGATCTCCAGCAATGAATCACAAAAACTATTAATGACATCCTGAATGGTGAGCCTTTCCAGAAGGTTTCCAATTTCTATTGCCCAGCTCCATGAAAGGTATCACTTTCTACTGCAGCTATCACCTTATGGAATGCATTCTTAAACAGAAATACTTAAAGCTGAAAATACTTCTTGATTTATGAGTTACAGAATAGCTGTTGTATTAGGTGGTGTGAAAACAAGATTAATCTACATGTACCCCTTCAAAATTCTTAGGTGGTCAGGCACCTTGTTGATGTGCAGTATTATTATGAAAAATATCCTTTCTTCCCTGAATTTAGGTTCTCAACAATAAGCTTAACGTATTCAGTAAACCAAATTGGAGACAGATGTGCTGTCATACAGGTTTAGTTGTTCCACTGACAGAGCTCACACAGAGTAGATCTAGCATATTTCTTAAGGACCCTATGGTCTTCAGCATGGTATCTGAGCACTCACTTCAACTTACCAGCTACCTAGTCCTTAAAAAGGGATTCAGTTTATCCTTTGAAGATTTGAAGACAGGCATTGACGTCTCTATCTATGAAAGTCCTAAGTGGTATCTTCTTCCAATATAAAGGATGTTTTATTTACATTGAAAATCTGTTGTTTAGGACCTCCCTGGTGGCACAATGGGCTAAACACACCACTGTGAAGTCCCTGCTGCCAACCGCGGAGGTGACCCTCCTGGTGCAGCAGACCTCTCCTGCCTTGTCCACTGCTCCCTCAGCAGTGTATTTCAGTAGATCTGCCTGTTCTGCTCCCCACTCTGTCTCTGTTGAATTCTCTCATCCCTCACACCTCTGGCCTGTACCCCAATTATTGTATAAATAAATCAATCTTTAAAAAAGAAAATCTGTTGTTTAGTGTAACCATCTTACCTAGATCTTCTGGATAACTTTCTGCAGTTCCTACATCAGCATTTGATGCTCACCTTATACTTATATGTTAATGAGATTCTTCCTTCCTCATACTTCATGTGTCAATCTCTGCTAGCTTCAAACTTTTCTTCTGTAGCTTCCTCAACTTTTCAGCCTTCATAGAACTGGCTATTTCACTTTCTTATCATCCCTGTGCTCAATGGAGTAGCACTTTAAATTTCCTTCAAAAGTATTCCCTTTGTGTTCACATTTGGCTGTTTGGTGTAAGAGGCCTAGCTGGGGACAGAGGGAAGCAAGGCCAGTCTATGGAAAAGTCAGACACATACACACTGACCTATCAAGTTCACCATCTTATATGGACACAATTCTTGGTGTTTCAAACTATTATGACAGTAACAACAAAGATCATAGATCACCATAACAATATAATAATTATGAAAGTTTACAACATTGCAAGAATTACCAAAATGTGATACAAAATAAGTACATGTGGGTGGGAGAAGGGCAGCACAGATTTGTTCAACACCATGTTGCCACAAACATTTCATTTGTAAAAAATCACAATTTCCACAGAGAACTAAAAAGTGAAGCAAAATAAAATGAGACATGTCTATATAGACAAGCTGAACCCAATGTGTGTGACTAGTTGTACATGAAAGTTATTATAAAAATCAAAGTTCCAGGGGGTCATATTTTGATAATAATTTCCCCTCAATAATTACATGAATCCAGCAGCCATCCCCATCAGTTGTCTCCCAGTTTTTACTTCTGGCCCCATGCAACCCAATTCTCACACTGCAAGCAAAGGAATCATTTAAAAATCCAAATCATATCATATCACACCCTGCCACTGCAAAAGAAACAAAAAATAAGATCCAGAAAAACACAGGGACCAAAAAAATTGGTGCAAATCTGCAGGTTGCTGCAGAAATTGAGAACAGCAGCAGCTAATTTACATATATACTCTCCTGAATCTGCCTGAATCAACACAAGGTAGATTTCAGTTAGCTGATCACGTCTCATGAGAAAAATATTTATGTATGCTATTTAAGTCTACTTTTTCTCCTGTTGTTAAACCATTGAACTTTTTACTGAAATTCCACGCTAAAAAAATTGTAAAATATTATGGTAAGAATATTTACTTACTAAAATACCTATCTAAATTATACCATATTTGGATCTATAATGAGGATAATAGCAAAAAGCAAATCTTACAGTAAGAGAAAAAAAATTAATTCCAGTTTAAATAACTTGAATTACTTATCTCATAGATAGAATGGTCAAAACTGGATATAATTACATATATGGGAAATAGTATACAAAAGCCTATCAGTGAAGCTGAAGCAAATTATAGGTAAGAATAGTACAAATCAGCTTTATTTTCTAACTACCTTCTTGAGAGGTTATAAGAACATATTTTGTTATTGACCACTTAATGAGAGACTGTGAATTATCTTTATAAGAGTCTTTGGAAATAGAAGAATTTGGTGATTTAGGCTGTATAAGAAAATGACGACTTTGATGAAGATAGTACCAGCAGAATTAATGATTTATTAGAGAGATTATAAACCTATTCCTCTTTACACTGTGGTAGTTGGAATTTATCCATTTCCCTTGATCATGAAATAATTCAGGCTTTTTTACTTTGGTAAAACCTACCACACAATTTCTACTTCTCTATCATGTTCTTATCTGTGCAATCACAATATTTTTAACTTCTCTTTGATGACTTCAAAACAGCATTTCATAAGGCATTCCACGACTAAAAAGAGTAAAACAATTTACAGAAAATCATTTGTTCTCAATGGAAAAGATGCTCATTTGTAGGATAAATTACTTTTGTTTCTATAAAATACCTTGTGGACTTTAGAACAGTACAAACCTGTGTTCAAATACTACCCATCCTGGCGAATCAGAGAGGAATCACCTCTCTGAGCTGATTCCTTCAACTGTAAAATGGTAGATGATTTACTGAATAAGATAGTTGTGATAAGTAAATACAACAAAATTGTGAAGAAGCTGTCTTAGAACTTACTATAGAGAAGTCTTTATAAAGTAATATTCTCTTCCTTTCATTACTTTGTCATGGATTCTTTTAGGTGAGGGTATAAAGCAAAAGATAATACATAAACACATAAAAAGTTGTTGCTGCTCAGAATACCTTCAGAAAAAAAAACTCCTTCCATCTGAAAAATACATATTGCATATTTTAAAGAATTGCAGTTCTTCTGGTAAAATCTTTGTCTTTTCAGATAAACTATGGTTGGCACCACACATAAATTATCTCTGTCTCAAGCATCAGGCTTTCCCAAAAATGTGATTATGTCTAGAAAACATCTCCATACTTTGCAAAGCAAATGTATGTATCCAGTTCTGCACACAGCATTTCTCTCTCAGTACACATTTGATGGAGTTTATACCTTTCATGATCTACATATGACAGGTAAAGAATCTCACCTTTCATATATGCTATTGTAGGTACAGCACTTACTTTCCCTAAGAAAGTAGCAGCACTTCCTATCAATTATTAAAGTTCTATCAATGGTTGTTTACTAAGAACCAGAACACAAAAATCCTCAGCAATTTATCTCCAGTGTCTGATAACCACCCATAAATGATGGCTTGAAATTTTGAAGTGCTTTCAGTAGGAATTACAAAAAAAAAAAAAAAAGACATTTAAACCTCTTCAAAATTCGATGTTGATGGGTCCTTAAGAATGAAGGTGCCTTGGTTATCCCACCACTTTTACACTCCAGGAACTCAAACTATTCTCTCAAAAAGAGAAGATAATATGGTAAATTTTTTACTGTGTATTTTTTAGCCAATAAAAAAGGTGAGTGGCACCAGCAAGCTATAAAGTCTCACTGTTAGAAGTCAAGTAATAGCAATTAGCCTTAATGATCTCTCTCAGTATTAATTAATTTCACCCACCTGCAAGCAGATGTGTCTTTTTTTCCTGCTGATACCCTAAGAAATTAGGGATTCTGCCTTTCAGCATGTTGAAAATGGTGTGGGCTTTTCCGAGGGGGGTATTTCCACACTGTCTGGATGAATTACCATCATTAATATGATTCCCAGACTTAGTTTGGTGGAAGTACAGCATAGAGAGAAATTTAGCAATAGGCATGTGGGGAAAAGAAACAGACTTTGCTTCCTGGTATTTTCCCCCTCTAATAAAAACATTTCCACAGTCTATTTCCTAGATGAAATATAAACAATATATAAAGCTAGAGCAAATCCTTTTGATGATCTATAGGTAAATGATTACAAGGTTTCAAAAGAGCCTAAGGATTATTTTCTGCACTAGAATACTATAGCTTTTAGGTAGTGGTCCTCATTCTTGGAAGACAAAAATTTTCTGGGTATAGAAGATGTGAAAAGGGCAATGATGTAGGAGGTTGGAGGGGAAAGCCTATATGCAAAACCAAGAATGAGCAAGTGAAGGGTAGATTCAATGGTGGTGAAGAACTCAACATCTTTAAAAATAGGGTTTTGGATGGGAAATGAGTACATTTCCTCTATAACAAATTACCATAAATGTAGTGACTTAAAACAACATGTTTACTTTCTTACATTACTGGAGGTCAGAAGTCCAAAGTTACCATTACAGAGCTAATATAAAAATGTGTGTTAGGCTTAATCTTCTGTAAATGCCAAGGGAATCCATTCGTTTCCCCCTCCGCTCCCCAATTTCTAGAGCTCACCAACATTGCTTGGCTGGCAGCCACAGTACACATTTTCTGCTTCTGTAGCCATGTTGCCTTTTTTCAGCTCTCACTGTTTTGCCTCTCTTATAAGGTCTCTAATAATCGTTACATTAGGGTCAACCTGGATTACTGAATGATCTTCCTGGGTCTTTGAATATCATCTCCCTCTCAAGATCCTTAAATTAATCAAATTTGCAATATCCTTTTTGCCATATAAGGTAATATCTTCACAGTTTCCAGGATTTAGGCTACAGACACATTTTGGGTGCTATTATTCATCCCATCACAAGAGGTAATAAAAATTATGATAATGCCTATCAATTACAATGTGTTGTGCACTATCCTAGGCACTTTACATGCATTATGTATAATCAATTCTCCGCGCCCCCCCCATCTTTCTGAAAGATGGGAATGATTAGGGGAATATTTAAAATACTTAAAAATCCACATCAGGGCACTGAGAAATCAGATTGGATTCTAGGCATAGTCTTGGATCCCTCACTGCTGCATAATCTTCCTCTGATGTATCAAGATGGCTCCTTGTGGTCCAAAGAAAGCAATCTCAATGTAAATTATATGCATAGTGATGGAATATCAAACTTAATAGTGGCTTCCCGAGTACTTACTAGAAGCAGGACCATATACAGGTATATTGTATCATTAACATATGCAGTCCTTACTTTAAACTTCTTGGGGAGAGGTTATTATCTGTAGTCTACAAATAAAGAAAATATGCTTCAGATAAGTTACATCAACTTGACCATGTTCGCATTGAGAGTCACTGTAAAAACTTCATATCACCAGTCTTGCCTCCATCAGGCTACACTAGTTTTATTCAAAGATCTAAAATAATAAAGCAATCTAGAGACACTAAAGGATTATAAAAGCAAGATATTAGTGCGTAAAAAATAGACATTAGATTTGTGAAAATAATGTAGGGTTACTTATTCAGGGACAGAAGTTAGCTTGGCCACCTCTGCTCTCCAACAAAATGGGTGCAGTCATCATATCATATGACAGTTAGTGCCTTGGAGGGGCTCGTAAGGGCTCATTCCAACAAATGCATTGCCAAGGAAATCTAAGCCGTGTTGTGTTGATCTCCCAAGAATGGGACTTGCACATGAAAGTTCTTGGTCATCTTAAGTCCCCACCACTGGTGCCATTATAACATTCCCAACACATACAAACTGATTTCAACAGTAAAATTCATTATATTCTTTGAATTTAAAGTCACCACCAATTATATAAGATACTAATTGATGAGTTTCAAAATAAAATTTGACTGGAAATATTACAGTCATCATCCCTCATCATTACTTGGAAGTATCATATTTATTTCTGGTTCACTAGCAACAAATCAATTCATTCATGTGAATCTGATGGATTTTTTATTCTTTTTCTGGGAAAATATTCTTAAAACCCACAAGAAATAAACTGAAAATCCATAAGACAAACATAATTTAAAATATATACAACAAAGTGTTACCACTGGATCCAGGTGTAAATGTCCTAAAGCTAGGAAAGAACCACTCCTTGTACAGATACACAGCATGTACTAGTGCAAGGATGCATCAGGGCCTTCAAGTTATTACAAGAAGAAATGTTTGCTTATTTTCAGCAACATCTATCCCCCTAATATATAGAAATTCACAAATTAGTACAAAAAAGGATATGATCTCATCAACAGAGTGAATCACAATAATTCAAATGGGAGAGTTAATGAGATACTAAAAAGGTGGTGGAAATAAACTAATCATTTATTCAACATCTCTTCAAATTCCCATTAATGTAATTCAAAAATCCACAAATACTCATACCTTCAAAACCTTGTTAAAAGAACACTGGAGAGTTCACAAAATTCATAGAATTTGGGGGAAAAAATTATCAAGTCCGAATTATCAATGTCCTTTATGTATGACATTTTTGTCTCCCTACCTAGGAAATTTGACAAGAATCTTTAATGCCTAGTTACCTTCATGCTCCCATAGGCCTGGGTGCCTACCTCTGTAGCAATGAACTAAATGCAGTAAATGAACTTGGACACTTTCAGGTCTGTTGATTTACTCAAGCCAAACAATGTCTTATTTATAAATAGCTTTAGCATATTTCATTCTTTATTAGAATTGCTCATTCATTCCTTTGAAGGCAGAGAGGCAAGGAAAGGAGAGAGAGGAAAGACAGGAGATAGATACAAATTCCAAAATGCATGCTATTTGTAATTATTTCATCAAATGATAAACATTAATGTCATCTCTGCCTGCAAGGATGGGAACTCATTGTGAGATGAACAATTGCATGCACTTCAGTTAACTGCATGCTAAGTTAATTTTCACACAGGGTGCTACATTTACTTTTCCATCATACTACAAAACTAAGGCATGAATATATACATAATATTACTACTTTCTGGGTAGTGACAGGGAGAGAATAAGCCATTATAAAAATCCTTAAGTTTAGGGAATCAGAGAATATTATGTTTCATAAACTAGAAAGTTTAGCACTTATAAACTTATAAACTCATTTTTACAGCTATGTAAGGCACAGAATTAAAAACATATCTGAACATTTTCTAAGTCATTTTCATAACATTTCAATGGAAAAATAAAAGCTAAGCATTGTTATTTTTACATTATAGGCATTAGATCTTTCAAATAAAATTTAAAGATTCATAAATTATCCCTAACTTGTCTATTCCAAATTAGAGGTTAATTCATTAGTTTATAATTGATTCACTAATACTGAACTTATTTTATCTAGTTTGGACCCACTTGTTCATTTACTCATTGATTTACTCATGTATTGATCCTATAAGTGTTGATGAGTGCCCACTCGGTGTCAATGGTTATGCTATGTCTAAAGATTTAAGAGTGAACAAGAATGCTTTCTGACCTCAAGTAGTGTCTAATGAAGCAGAGAAGGCAGATATTGGACAAATGATTAGAAAAACTATTAATAAACTAAAATGACTACTAGAAAAGAAACATATAGCACATTATGAAAACATATAACCCTTATCTTATTTCTGTACAATATTTTTTGGATGAAGAAATAAAATTTAGTACAAAATATGGTGCATAAGCAGACAGATTTCATGTTTAAAGAATTTTTTTGGAGTAACACTGGTTCACAACATTGTCTGCGCTTTAGATGCACAGGCTCTCACTCTCACCCCCATTTAGGGACCACCCCCATGCCATACCTACCAGGAAACCACCCGTTGTCCACCACCAGAGTCCATTGTGTTTCCTTCCCACTGAAATGTTTTCTTAAACAACTCTAAAAAATCTTAGTGACTACTCTGTGTTAACATCATACCTATTAACAAATTGATTTAAAATGAAGTCTTACTTAAGAAATTAAATATAATTAAAATGACATCAATGTTATATCATCATTTTCAGGATTTGGGAAAATCAGTTGGTCTCTTCTCACAGATCACACCGGATTTCTTAGATCCCATATACAACAAGATTTTTAGTATCTAAATACATCTGTGGTCCTGAGGTTTTATAATCCTGCATCTTTTATTTAATTCACACCACAAAATATTCATTTACAATTTATTTATTTATAATTTATTCATATGTAGTTACTTGAAGGCTCTAGGCTAATCAAAAACATATAGATTCTTTTCCTCAGAAGCAAAACTATAATAGGCACTATAAAAGTTTCTTTCATTGTCTGTGGATGGGGAAAAATGAACAGCACTGGTTGCCATACAGAGGCTGCCATAAAGAGGCTGTTCCACTTAATATCACTGAACATTCTGTGTAGAAAATTCTGATTATATTTCACGTGCTATATTTTTGTCATTTATTTAGAAACATACTTGAATGCCAAACCTACCCTACTTCCCAAATTTTATACATTTCCTCTTTCAAGTTGCCATGCTGGCTTTGCTTTTTTTTAATATATATTTTATTTATTTATCATACAAGAGCTAGGGTACAGGCCAGAGGGGCAAGAGGGGGTGAGAGGATTCACCAGAGACAGAGTGGGGAGCAGAACAGGCAGATCAACTGAAATACACTGCTGAGGGGAGCAACGGGCAAGGCAGGAGAGGTCTGCTGAACCATATGGGTCCTCTCTCTGGCTGGGATTGAACTTGTGCTGCAGAAGTCCTACAGCGCAATGCCTAAGACCTTGTGTCATCAGGGAGTCCCTGGCTTTACTTCTTGAGGTGAAGTTCCTTAAATGTGAGAAGGAGAACACTCAACTCATTTTATCTAGCTTCCATCATCCACAAATTTCATATTTTATTAGCATCTAAAAAAATGCTCTGCAAAGACAAAAACAGAAAGCTAATTCAAAGGGACATAGTACTCTTATGTTCATTGCAGCACCACTGACAAACGGCCAAGTGATGCAAGCAACCTGAGTGCCAAACACAGAGGAGTGGATTAAGTGGTATATATCCACCATGGAACACTGCACAGTAATAAATAGATGAACGCTTGTATTTGCAAGAATATGGGTGGATCTAAGTGAAACAAGTCAGGAGGAAAACAAACGCCAGATTTCACTCAGATATGAAATACAAGGAAACAAAACAAAGGAACTGAGAAAACTAAAACAAAACAAACCCTAGAAATATGCAGAATTGAGGCTACTTGAGGAGGTGGGAAGAACAAAGTGGAGGTGGGGAGGGCACTGGTCTATGGTAAAGGGCTATGCGTGCTTGGGTGGTGGATGTGGTGACAGGCATCTGAGAATGTGGGAACCATTCTCCTAAACCATATGCACGATTGTAAACCAATGTGACCACAATAATAGACCCAAAAAATCCTCTTTTAAGCTGCTCTAAAATAAAGACTTAGGGGTCAGCAAACAATAGCAATGCCTCCTTTTTGCTATAAAACAACAGAGCTAACACATCACCAGCTAAACGGGGAGGGAGCTGCCGCTTGCTATTTCCCCCAGGGAAAGAAGTTTTGTGACCATCTCTCTCCACTCTAACATCTTTTGTTAATAAAAGATAAATGTCAAGGAGTCTGGTGGTTGGGTGGAGTTTTCACCTTTGTACACAAAATAACACTGTCCTGATTAAAACTGAATTTGTTACTTATCCCACTTGAACGCTGACCAAATAAACTAGTCAACTTCTGTTTTGGTTATATCCAACTATTAGAGCTGCACATTTTGTGAGAATTCATTCCACATTCTTAACCATTTAAAATGACATTTTGGTATGAGACTATATTATTAAATAAAATGAGTATTTATACATGATGGGCATAATTGATATTAGGTATATGCATATTCAAGATTAATGTCATATTACACTATGAAAAACTACTTCTCTACAATGTTCCATTTGGTCTCCAAGTGATGTTAGATAATGAACATTAACTCTTTGTCAACTCTGTGACACAGAGGCACTGCTCTCTCTGGCTTCATACAAATTCCAAACTTCCAGCAATAATGACAAGTTTACAAAGGGTTTGGCAGAGGAGTCACACACTACTGTGGCTGGCTGCTGCATACCTTTCTTCAAACCAAAGATAATTACTTATGAAACTTGATTTAGAGTAAACCAGTCCTCTCCTATTAATAATTAACAGCTAAATTATACTTATTATACATATAACATATATAAGGAGTTATACATATAATATTCATCATTTCAAATATAATGAAGTCATGACTGTATATTATAAAAATACCTAGGTCCTAACTTGTTCTAAGCACTTTTTTATATAACCTCACTTTATCCACATAATAATTCAAAGAAAGCAATAAACTAACTTCCCAGGACAGAGTCAGGATTCAAACACAGGCAGTGTAACTGCACAGCCTGTGTTGTAACCTCTACTCTATATGCCTTTATCTTGTACCACATGGTAGGAGGACCATGGGGGTGGGTAGTAACACAATGGAACAAATTAATGTGCGATGAGAGATAAAGGAAAGAAGGAAAAGTTCCACAAAGAAAATAGGGGAGGGAAATGAAAGGAGAGATCAAGAAGGGAAGGAAGAAAACTGGAGACAATATATAGATACCAATCAAAGAAGGAAGTAGTATAAATGCTTGTTTTCTTGCTCCACTATTTTCCTAACGAAACTTTAGGGAGATGAGCAGTTATTCAATAACTGCTCGTTCATCTCATCTCATCATGAAACTTGGGTAACTGCCACATCAAAAAAATTCCAAAAAGTGTGGTACATATACATAATGGAATATTATTCAGCAATCAGAAATGAGAAACTAAGGGCATTTATAGAAACATGGATAGAACTAGAAGGAATTATACTCAGTGAAACAAGTCAGAAGGCAAGAGAAAAATATTGGATGACTTCACTATTAGGAGGAATAGGAAAGAACAACAACAACAATAAAGAATAAGCTCAAGGAATCGGGCAATTATAACCAAAAGTAAACAAAAAACTCAACAAGACCAAAAAGCCAGGATAAACCAAAGGGACCATGGAGGTGGAGGGAGGGGAGGGGGGAGGGGGGAGGGCAAAGACGGGGAAGAGGCAGAGGGTGCACAGGGGACTGAGGTGGTGGTGCACCGGTGAAATGGTGGTGGGTACTCCCTGGGGACTACAAATGATGTCAAATATAATTAATAATAATAATAAAAAAAACCTGCAAAAAAAAAACTCCAAAAAGAAAAAAAAAAAACAAGCAGTTTTAGTATGAAACACACTACTACGTCTACTCTCCAAAATTGCCTGATTTCTTCCTTGTAAGTAGATGACAGTTTCCCCTGAATGAACCCATAGGTACCTTTCTTATGTCAGTTCAAAATAAAAAAGACCATTATTAAAAATCTTTTCCCAAAAGAGGCTTAGAGTCTGTGTTGAGAATCAGAAGCACCAACCCCCAAACTGACATTTTTACTGAGATTCTGCTCAGTCCATCATAATGTGAATGATGAAGGAGGGAAAGCAGCAGCAGCTGTACAATCTGTCAGAAAAGCATGACCAACCAGAGTGATCACTTTTGTGCTAAATGGATTTCCCCTGGAAGAGAGACAGCAGTGTGTGGGGGTGGGCTGTAAATGTTCTTAGGCAATCTTAGGCCAGAGTTTCTGCATCTTTAAAATAAAGTGTCCTCTTCAGCTCTAAAATCTATGATTTTTTTTGTTCACAACTATCTTTAGTAATAACCATTTTGCAAAGCAAACCTGCATGTACCTCTGTGTGTGCACACACACTTTCTAATTTTATATTATGAATTTCTACCTCCAGGTAGGACTTTGCCTATTTTATTCAAGATCAGTGTTTGTCTAACCTAACAATTGCTTTCAATAGCATACTTAACATTTACCAATAGTGAATAACACAGATTGAAAGGAATTGCTCACATTTATAGAGAACAGTTTTAGAACAAGGATTTAAATCACATATTAAGGTGAATAAAAATGTTGACTTCTTCTATGACTTAGGTATTGAATTGAATGCCAACTTATCTTTGATAAAAGCAAAATCTCTGCATTGGAGCAACTATTAACTAAGAGACATTTACATGATTAGAGTAAAAGTTAATTCTAACCAAGATTACCAGTGAAGATATTATGTAAAATGGAAATAAAGACCAATAATCAATCCTGCAAACACCCATATGCTTGAAACTTGAGAAGTAACAAAATCAAAGTGTTAGAAGTGCTTACCTTAACATAAAGCAATGACTCTCATCTGCAATGAGGCATTTGAAGGCTAGTGGCATTTGATTATTAAAAATAAAATTTTTTAAGAGTGCTCTGGAATGAATAGAAATTAGCAGCAAAAACGTATCTGAACCATTTGAAACTCAAAGGTGGCTGAGGTTTTTAAAGGGAGAACAGAGAAGGAACAAAAGGGGGATGTGGGAAAGTAAAAAAGAGGGAATAATAAGGTAAGTTATAGAAGGGGTACGTGGAGAGGTACTGAAATGGTTTGGCAATGTGAGTTGGACACTGCAGAGGCTGTGGCTGGCAGAGTTGGATTGAGAGGCACAATGCAGATGGAAGCCAGGCTAACGTTTGGTCAAACTCAGTCTATATCCTGTTTTTATTTTTGAATTGGTAGATTGACTTGTAATTCATGTTAATAGAAGGAAACTAGTCTGACATTAGAATTGTTAAACTTTCTATACCTACAAGATATATTGGAAAAAGATACTAGTGGGATTAAGAGATCTATGCAAAATTTTAAGGCATTGTGATTAGTTTTGAAAGTATTGGATTTTAAGCAACTCACTCTCCTTGATTTTTTAATTTTTCCATTTTGTGTTTTTATATATAGTTTACATTATTTTTCATTTTTGTACAGTGTATATTTCTCATCCCCATGAAATTCCCATCACCAATTCACCCGTGCACCATCACCATGGTCCCTTGTGCTCTTCCCTCCCATTTTGTTCCTTCTCTCTCCTCCTCCCCTAGGGACTACCTTAGATTTATAGTTGTCTGTTGATTTTGATTTTTAATTTAGTGTAGGTAATATTTTTCCTTAGTCCCTTATTTGTTTACTCTACATTTATGCTATAAGTAAAACCATCTGATCTTTTTCCTTTTCTTTCTGGCTTATTTCACTGAGCATAATCACTTCTAGCTTGCCTTGATTTTAAATTAAAAACTATCTTAATATTTTCATATTTCCTCCAAAGTTCCCTACTTTTCTCTCATCTTCTTCCTTCCTCTCTCCTCTTGTTATTTTAACAATGGCTGGGTTTATAACATGTATTGTCTCTTTGTAATCATAGTTGTCATGACTGCTTATAATTCATTTTATAAATGCATTTATTAGAGAGCAGTTACTCTGTGATATTTCTTATATAATGTACTATTGCTTATAAATTATACATATACCATATATGTGTGCTTATTTGATTGGGTCATTTTTTCTACATAAAGACAGGGGCCCTGTTTCTCTCTGTTCACCACTGTAAACAACACAGCTCACACAGTGCCTGGCACAGAAAAAGTAGCCAATAAATATTTTTTTGATGAATAATCAAATATGTTAAGAGCCTCAAGGAATACACACCCCGTAAAAATGAAATACAAAAGAGTGTTATATGCTCTGTAAACGTTATAAAAGGTACTGTCTCTGAGAGTGATACATGTCACAAGTCAGCATGCATGTTTTTATTTTATGGATAAGGTGGAGTAGGAATGAGCAGAGCACTGGTCCAATGAGGCAGGTGCATTACATAACTTTCTGCATTATTTGTGCATTATCCTGTCTGGAAGGATAATATTGAAATGTTTATTATAGTTATCTAAGGGTAAATTAATTCAATTTTCCCCTCTATTTCATTCTCTAAAAATCATCTTTTAAATAGTCACATTTCCCTTTCATAATCAGGTGAAAAATAATAGAAGTATTTTCATTGTAGAAGAACATGTACCCATAACATCTAAAATTTACATGGGCTTTCTTTGTGCCAGAAAAATGTCTTAAATATTGATTCAATTCATATGTGAAACAACACTCTAAATTTTATAGTATCTATTTTATGAGTAAGAAAAAATGAGAACAGAGTGAGGTTAAGTATGTTGCTCAAGGTCACACAGCAAAAAGTAAGAGAAATAACATTTGAATGCAAGCTGCCCTGCTCAGGTTTAAGTCATTAACTATAACTACGTCTTACAACAGGGTAAAACTTTGAGCATCACAACCCTCTTTGTACTATTCTCAGTTAGAAGAAATCCAGGCAGCATTAATGGCAGGCACAAGTAGTCCCCTCATTTCACAGTCCTTTCAACACCTACACTTGAAAATGTTCAGTGTTGTCCAATGAGGATCTTTGACCTTGTTCACTGGACTTCTCTATCAACATCAGGCCACAAGAACAACTGGGTACATGCCATTCAAATCCTGTTAAGATGTAATCTCCTGAATAAGCTTATGTGAAATCAAGCCCCCATTTTTTTTCTTAGTTTAAATCAATGGATAATTCATCACCTTCCCTCAAAGAGCCATTTCAAAATCTTTCAATTAAATTGGCATGTCTTCTCCCAACATAAATATCCAGCTTCATCAAGGTCAGATAATGAAATGTGATATCATTTGACATCACTGAATTTTCAAGAGATTTGGTGACTGCTGGTCTGTACATCTTATGTATCACTTCACAATGCCTTCACTGCAAAAGGAGCAGAGAACAGAGGTATTTCTTATCTTCTAGGCAAAGACTATAGTTTAATGTGAGACAGAAAACCAAATACAGTAGTGACTCATTGCTAACAAACCTTGAAAACACACCTTCCATTGTGACTTCTGAGCCTTTTTGGTTTCTTTTTTATCTCAACTCAAAGGGTTCATTTCTGAAAGGCAGGTTTTGAGTATATTAACTCTTTCTCCCAAGAATCTTTTCATTTTGCCATCAAGAAATTTCACAAGTTAGAATTTATGCCTAATCCTTATTCCTTAATAGTGAGGCTACTGCAAATATAGTACGTGTGAGTGTGTGTTTTCTATTCTTTTTTCATGTGTTAAGTTTATATGCACATTCTAGGTTATACTGTACAGTGATTAAATGTGTGCATTGGTTATCTGACCTTAACCATTTTATCATCTTTTTAAAACATTGTCTCTCTCTACACATACAACATATTCTTGCTTAATCATTTTCTATAATACATGGGGATGTAGAGTTTTTACAATTAGTGCAGATCACTGGAACAATCTAAACAATGACCTAAGAAATTAGAAGTGAAATGTTCATTTTGGGATACAGAATCATTTAATTCAAATAAGCACATAATATCAACTCTCTTATTTTTATATTGTATGTTTCCTTTGTAATGCATCAAATCACCTCAGGAAAATGACCAAGAAAATCTAAGACAGAATATTTTTTTCTCACTTATATTTTTATTAGGTGAGTCATCTTCGTAATCATTACCCTAGCTTAATCTCTTATTTAAGATCCTTCTTTTAACTAATCTCATTTGCTTCCATCCATGCTGATATGCATTGTTTTCTCCTGAGACAGTAAAAAAAAAAATTGTCAGGCTTTTATCTACTTGTGTTCTTTTCTATAATCAGGCAGGGATCTCGGTACTCAATACAGCATCTTACTGTCAAGTGATGATGTCATCATCCATCACCATCTATAATTTTTCCAGAAGAAACTGCCCTGCTCTATAATTTCTGATGCATCTGCAGTGATCACAGGCAAATAGTAAAATAAATGAGGGAAATAGTTCAAAAACACAGCTAGTAAAAGAATGCATTCTCTGCCCTTTTTTGACACAAATTCTGTCCTCTGACATCTGACACAGGCAATGTCATATTCCCGTATTTCATTTATTCATGGTCCTTAGTGTCCTAATTCTGGGGAGAAATGCTGAGATGTCCAGTATATCTCATTGCTTGTCTCTCCCTTAAGACAGAGCATATGTTCCTTAAGATGAATGTATGCAGCAAATTAGGATAGTAGGAAATAATGTTGGATGGGCCAGACACAGATCTGCTCCACCTGACTTTGTAAATATAAACAAGGGTTGAAATAGTAAAAAGGGAAAGCTCAGAGTCTGTTTTCTTGAAACTCAAGAAGCAATATTCTCATTTAGTGTCCTTATAAAGTGTGTTATCTCAAAATAATAAATGAACTATTATTATTTGTATAAATTTAAGAACATGTCCCAAATTTAGGAAATCTCATTGCATTTAAGAGAAGGTCACAGTGTGCCAGAAAAAAAAAATGGCAAGCGAAGAAGACACTAGGATAGAATTCTCCCAGAAGAAATAGATGAAAGGGAAAATATACAGCAGGTCCCTGCAAGAAGTGGAACACGGTGGATAAACAGGACGTTACTGGCAACATACCCAAAGAAGAGAATCACATCGAAGAAGGAAAATAGAAAAAGATTAAAACCCTGCTGCCCCTTACCCCTCCTCCTTCCCCCCACCCACAAATCCAACACACCTTCACCGAAAGAGAAACTAGAAACACGCACAGAAAGGTACCACAGCGAACATCAAACTCCAGGACCTGAAATGCAAAGACCTACGTGGAAGCAGGCAACAGACTGAGAAACCCACAGGTGAATTCGGACCTGATGCCATTGGGGGAAGCTGGAGAAGCTGCAGACAGGCACGTTTGGCTTCAGGAGTCTGCACAGTTTGAGATAGTTGGATATCGCCCAGGAGACACAGGACTGAGGGGAGGAGAGTCCCTGGGGCAGGCATGGAGGCAGAGGCAGAGCTGGATTGGACTGAAGCACCGGCCTGGCGCAGCTGGGAGGCCATTGTAACCCCACGCACTTGGGGCACCATTCCACGGGAGCCTTGCCGGGCTTGGTGGTGTGGCAGGAACCACAGTGGTCCAGTATGCATAGGCCAAAGATTTGGTATCTGAAACTGTCAGAGATTGCTGATTCTGGCCAAAGCATAGTTCAGGCCCAACAGCAACCCTCCCGGGCTCTCTGCTCTCCCCTTAAGGTAGCATGGGACTGAGGCAATCTGGGAGTGCCCCAGAGCAGGAAAAGTAAACTCCTGAGGGCCCTCACAGGGGCAAAACCACCTGGTCTATCCACAAACAAAGGACAGTCCCCAAGATGGAACACAGAAAAATACCTGTGCTTGGGATGCCTCAGGCGGTCATGCCCCCATCATAGGTCTGTGGGGAATAGCTTGTAATCCTACACTGAGGTGAAGCCTCCTTCCATAACAAGAAAGTCCTGTCAAACATCTGGATCCTGAATCCTGAGCCATCTGGAGGAGGTCAGGCAGGCATACGGAGTCAAGGTCAGGCACAGCTGAGATGCCAGTCACTCCATGGCTGCCTCTCCCCCCCCAACCTAACCTCCTCCCACCCAGAGACTAGTGAGACTTCTGACTTCTTCCTCCCTGCACCCTTTTACCCCTTTTTCTCCCTGTTCTTTTTCTTCCTTTTTTTCTTACTCTTTTTTTTCTTTTTCTTTTCTCTTCTTTTTCCTGTTATCTCTTTTATTCTTTTCTCCTTTCCTTTATGGAAAGGCATTAAGGGGAACCTCATAGAGCTAGTCCCTACATAGGGGGCCTCTTGGTACCCCAAGTCCTCAGGTGGAAGGAGACCTCAGCAGCCCCATCACCCACTGCCCAGCTACCACACAGGACCTGAAAAATTCCCATACTTACCACCTCAGTCCAATCAAGCACCACACCTTACCCCCCACCACCCTCTGGTTTCATTTTGTTTTGTTTGTTTGTTTGTTGTTGTTGTTGTGGCTATTGGTATGGGTTTTTTTGTTTGTTTCTGTTTTTTTTTTTTGGTTGGTTTTTGTTTGTTTGTTTCTTCTTTCGCTCTCTTCCCCCTTTTTTCTTTCTTTCAATATCTGCTACAACATAAGACTACTGGACCCTGTACCCTGCCACAGAGGAACAGAAATCAGGCAGACATACCTAAACCTCAGGAAGAGAAACCAGAAATCATGCCCACCAGCACCAGCAGTACTGGTGCACAACAGACTAAAAGTCAAAGGTTAGCAATGGGAAGAGAGAAAAATACCAATAATCAAGCAGGCTCACCCAGAAACAATACATCACAGAAAGAAAGTCAACATCCAGAACCTGATAATATGGTTACAGAAGAATATGCACACCTAACAGACAAAGAATTCCTAAAGACCATGATGAGAACAATCAAGGAAATGAGGAATGAGATAGAATCTCTACAGAAGAAAATGAAAGAAATGAAGGAAAGGGGAAAAAGCAGAAATGAAGAGACTCAGAGAGAAAAGGAGATGCTCAAGAATTCTGTGGAAGACAGAATAGAAGAAATGGAAGCGAGTCAGTACTCTTGAAGACACAGACACAAAAAGAACCACAAAAGAGAAATAAAAATTAAAAAGAATGAAGAAACACTTCAAGTACTATCCTACACCATGAAAAAAGGAAACATAAGAGTCATAGGTACACCAGACGGGGAAGAAAGGAAAAAAGGCTCCGAGAATCTATTCAAGGAGATAATTGAAGAGAACTTCCCAACCTTGAAAAAGGAAATGAAAATAGATATACAAGAAGCTAGAAGAACACCAAATTACCACAATGAAAGGAAAACTACAGCAAGACACATAATAGTAAATTTTCCAAAGGTCCAGGACAAAGGAAAAATAATGAAACTGACAAGGACAAAGAAACAGATAACCTACAAAGGAAAACCAATCAGGCTGATATCAGATTTCTCTAAAGAAACACTTCAGAAAAGGCAAGAAGAGAATGGAGAGCCATACTGAACAAACTCCAAGTCAACAAATTCCAACCAAGAATACTCTACCAGGTAAAGATCTCCTTCCTCTATGAGGGTAAAATAAGAACCTTCTCAGACAAAGTCTACAGAAATTTACTAGCATAAAACCCCTTCTCCAAAAAATCCTACAAGAAACCTTAGAATTAAAACCAATAGAACCACAAAAAGACAAACAAAATGGCAAAGATGAATGCCAGTGTATCAATTTTAACTGTAAATGTTAATGGACTAAACTCATCAATAAAAAGACACAGAGAGGCAGGCTGGATTAAAAGACAAAACCCAACCTTTTGCTGTCCACAGGAAACACACTTAACTACAAAAGACAAACACAGACTAAAAGTAAAAGGGCTGAAAACAGTTTTTTGGTCAAATGGACCAAAAAAGAAGGCAGGAACAGCAATATTTATATCAGATAAAACAGACTTTAAACTAAAAAAAGTTAAAAGTGACACAGATGGTCATTACATTATGATCAAGGGGACAATAAATCAAGAAGACATAACACTCATCAACATATGATATCAGACAGCTAATAACATCTCTGAAAACAGACATAAAAGAAAATATATACATAGTAGAAGACTTCAACACACCACTATCACCAATGGATAGATCAATGAGACAAAAAATAAGCAAAGACACTAGAGCTGTAAACAAGGAGCTAGACCTCAAGGGTTTACTGGACATCTATAGAACACTACACCCCCCCAAAAAAAACCTGAGTATATTTTTCTCAAGTGCACATGAATCATTCTCCAGGATTGATCACTACTGGTACACAAGACAAACATCAGCAAATACTCTAAGATCAAAATCATACCAACTATCTTCTCTGATCATGAAGCTGTCAAGCTAGAAATAAACCATGCAAAGAAAACAAGGAGTCCCCCGCCCCCAACACATGGAGATTGAAATCTGCACTACTGGAAGACATTGGATCAATGAGGAGATCAAAGAAGAAATTGAAAAATATCTTGAGATGAACAATAATGAGAACACATATCTCCAGAATATATGGGATACAGCAAAAGCCATTATAAGAATAAACATATATAATAATATAGTCACATACCAAGAAACAAGAAAGAACACACAATAAAAACCCCTAATCTCACACATTAAAAACTGGAAAAAGAACAATCGAAAAAACCAATAGCCAGTAGAAGAAAGAAAATAATAAAAATCAAAGCAGAAATAAATGAATTTAGAAGTTAAGAAAATGATCCAAAAGATTAATGAAACAAAAAAAAAATCAAATACTTGGGAATAAATCTAACGAAAGAGGTGAAGGACCTCTACAAAGAAAATTATAAAACATTGCTAAAAGAAATAGAAGACACAAAGAAATGGAAAAATATCCCTTGCTCATGGATTGGAAGAATTAAGATCAAAATCACCATCATACCAAAAGCAATCTACAGATTCAATGCTATTCCAATAAAAATTTCAATGATATTCCTCAAAGAAATAGAACAAATATTGATGAATTTAATATGGAATCACAAAAAAACTCAAATAACCAAGGCTCTCCTGACCAAAAAAATATACTACAAAGCAACAATACTAAAAACTGCATGGTATTGGGATAAAAACAGACACACAGACCAATGGAATAGAATAGAAAGCCCAGAAACAAACCCACAAACTTATGAACAACTAATCTTTGACAAAGGAGCAAAGAACATGCAATGGAATAAAGATAGCTTGTTCAATAAATGGTGCTGGTTAAACTGGACTGCTACGTGCAAAAGAATGAAACTAGAATACTGCCTTACACCATGAACAAAAGACAACTCAAAATGGTTAAGGAATTAGACATAAGACCTGAAACCATAAAACATATAGAAGAAAAAGAAGGCAAAACTCTACAGGACATACACCTCAGTAACATCTTTAAAGACACAGCACCCAAAGCAAAGATAGTGAAGGAAAAGACAAACAGCTGAGACTACATCAAACGTAAAAGCTTCTGTACAGCAAAAGACACACTAACCAAAACAAAGCAACACCCCACTAACTGGGAGAAAAATCTTTGCACACAACACTACTTACAAGGGACTTATCACAAAGATCCACTAAGAACTAACCAGACTAAACAAAAAAAAAGTGAAAAACCCAGTCAAGAAATGGGCAAAAGAGCTAAAAAGGCAATTCTCCAAAGAGGAAATGCAAATGGCCAACAGGCACATGAAAAAATGCCCAACATCTCTGGTAATCAGAGAAATGCAAATCAAAACCACTATGAGATACCACCTCACACCAGTGAGAATGGCACATACCAAAAAAAAAAGAAAATAGCAACAACAAATGTTGGCGAGGATGTGGAGAAAAAAATAACTCTACTACACTGCTGGTGGGAATGCAAGCTGGTCCAACCATTATGGAAAGCAGTGGAGGTTCCTCAATCTACTAAGAATGGAACTCCCAGATGATCTAGTAATCCCACTCCTAGTAATATACCCAAAAGACACAAAAACACTCATTCAAAACAATATCTGCACCCTTATATTTAGAGCACCACTATTTACAACAGGTAAGACCTGGAAACAACTCAAATGCCCAAAACAGATGATTGGATCAGGAAGATGTGGCACACATACATAATGGAATACTATTCAACAATCAAAAAAGATAAACTAGAGTCATTCACAGGAACATGGATAGAGCTAGAAGAGATTAAACTCAGTGAAATAAGTCAGAAGGCAAAAGAAAAATACTGGATGGTTTCCTCCCTAGGAGGAATATAAGGGAACCAAATAAGTGACCAAGGAAAAGAATAATAACAACAACAATAATAAAAAAACACAACAAAAACAAAAAGACAAGGACAAATTGGGAACATTTTGTGGGAAGGGGAGAGTGAATGGGTTGAGGGTGGAAAGAGTACAAGGAACTGAGGTGATGGTGCACTGTTGAAAAGGTGGTGGGAAATCCATGGGTACCACAATTGATGTCAAAAATATATAAATATAAAAAGAGAGAGAAGAAGGTAATGAGACGAAGATCTTGATGTGTCCCAAATTTGTCTTGGTGGGTCTTGATGGGCCTAAAATTCTAAATATTTTGATAATTTTAGGATCGTATTATTTAGTAGCACAGTGACCCCAACCTCTTTCTTCTAAAAATTCTGTAGTTTGTTTTATAAATGTAGTTTATTTCTTTATTTCTTTGTTTATTTCTGTAGTTTGTTTTATTTCTTCATAACAAACCTTAAGCAGATCGCTCCTTCTTCCAAATATCACGTTCCAGGTATAATTCTGGATTCACATTACTAAAACAGTATAATCTAAAAAGGGGAAGTTCCACATTCCCTCTCCCACCTTATGAAAGTTGGAGCTGAGAGGCTTGAGGAAGTTAAAAAGAACTTGGGAGAAATGAAAGGAAAATCCTTGGACTGAGGGACATGGAGCAGAGAGATAGGTGAAGAAGCTTTGCTTGCTTCTTGGCCTTGAACTTGCACCAGGGACTTTGGAGAGATGTGGGTGAAAGACCCACGGGCAGGCTGACAATGGCAGACTTTATTTTGACTTGTACTTTGATTTTGTTACTTTCCTCCTGCCCCTTTCTTATGGCTTCCCACCAGAAGTTGCCTTAGATTTACGGCAAGTTTTCAGGCCTTTAATGGCACCACTTTGGGCCAACCCTGTTAGGCTGAACATTTACCCACAAGGGGATGGATAACTTCGGCTGTTTAATTGAGAAACTATTATCCTTTCTCTCTATTGCCCATTAATTCCATTAAAGTTCTTTTCTATTGATGGTCATACACACTAAGAGTATGTTTTGTCTTTCCTTGGGAGGTGGATGGCAGAACTTATTCAGAGAGTACAAAATTTGGGGGTTCTGAGGTGCTATTCTCTCTACATATTACCATTTTATTATCTTGAATTCAGTTTTCTAAGTTTGGCAACAGGTATTTTTAATTATCTTTTGCTGAAGAAAGAAACTTAAGTTTGGAGAGGTTAAACAGCTGAATTCTGGTAAGTTGTAAATAATGCAGGTTGTTTCAGAATCAGGTAAGACTGGCTCAAACTTATGCTCATTCTACCACCTTAGGGAAATATTCTACAACTCTAGTTTCCTCTAATAGTAGAGTCTTCCCCACTTAACAGTAGAGTGAGATTCCTGAGGCAGGTCAGGTAATATTACAGTGTAGAGGTTAACTTACCATTCCACAGAGAAATTATTAATTGTGTGATAAATATCATATACATACATATGCTAACTGTGCCCAAGATGGAATCTAGCCGCTAACTATGATGGCACCTATTTGCCTGAGTGGATTTGCAGGTCTACTTTTGCTTTATTCTGTAATTGTCAGGTTCACTTGTAAATATGTAAGTATTTGTTCACCTGATTAATTCAACCAGCCTCATTCCATTTACCAGTCAATGCCATAAGAAACCAGGTCATCTTGTTTACTGCTATGAATATAGTTTACTGCTATGTTCAACAAATGATTGAACCCAGAATGTTTTAGACCTCCAAATCAAGTATCTTTAGAAATAAATTTCACTGTACCTCATACCAGTGAATTATATAATTTTAGTACTATATGTAATTTGGTGTTATATAGCCCCCAAATATGGGATTCACCCTGCAAGATACATGACAAGATACACAAATAGCAAAAACAAAGCAAATACCAAGGTAAAAACTGACTAAGCTAGGGTGGAAATATGCAAAAGAGAAATACAGAAGAAACCACTGGTGATTTTAACACTGTAAAACTACAAAATGTCATATTCTTTCAAAACAACACAATAAATCTACATGGGAAAACATGAACTTGATCACAGATGTGAAAATCAAGAAAGACTATAAACGCTATAGAACATTGAATCTTGGAGCACAGAACTAGAAGCTTACTTTTTTTAGCCTTTCAAAATAGAATCATTGGCCCCAATTTGCTTAGTCCTTACTCATTACTGCTAGATCTCAGTAAAACTTGTTCAGATAGTATATAGCATTTCCTAAAATAATTCAAGATAGATAAAGTATACAAATTACCACATCAGAAAATGTCTCTAGAAATGTCTAGGTATCAGTCTGAGGTACTGTTACCTCAGACATGTTCCTTGCCAATCATTTATCTTTAGTAGCTCTAAGGGCATGATCTGCCTGCCTGGAGCCAGAGGTTAGGTCTTACCATTTTTCAGAGAGACAGCTCTGACCCCATTTGACTTTTTAAACTTTTAGTTTATTAGTCATTCCCTCTAAAGTTTAGCTGAGTTGTCTTCATTGTGAATTTCAAACTGAGACTTTTATAACTAATGTCCTACAAAAACTGTAAACAAGCTCCACTCCCAATATTGTTGATAATGAGCAGACTTTCACACCTTATCACTCTGTGGAGAAATCATTCATGAGGAATAATTTTTAAATTGTGGGTTCATCTGAGCCATATTTGGTAATACGTTAAACTATATGGACATAAAAAAACCAAAATACTTATTTGATGATTAATATGGTGTCCTGCAACCATCCCGGGCCAGGTAGTTTCATTGTCAGTTCTCCCAGATGTAAAGAGTATTTGGCGCCTTCAGTGGATTTTGCAGTCCTTTAATGCTGAGACAGGGGACAGTATAAACAGGCAGGCAGAGAAAGACTCCAATACTGAGAAAGGCAAAACAGCAATTCCACTGCCAAGTCCCTTTACATCCCTTTACACTGTTGAGTGCCCATAGTCACACAACCGACACATTGCTGCAAACACGAAGCCCATCTGTTGTTTGTTAGATGTCCGAATGGTGGAAAATATAGCATTTCAAGGTATGGGCTGTCAGTTGTGTGAAAGGTGAAAAACAGGCTTTTATCCCTTACCCATTTTCCTTACATATAGCTACCCAAGCAAGTACAGAAATGGTGTCTTAGGTATAGGAGAGCAATTTTCATTGATGACCCTAAGTACATGCTATGATCCTACTCCTTTTTAAATAGTAATTTCATTATGGGAAACCACTCTTATATGATTTTGGGGTAGTCTCTCCTATTTACAAGAATAATAAATGTGAATTTTATGACAATGATTTTTTTAAAAAATTTTATTTATTTACGCATACAAGAGCTGAAGTACAGGCCAGAGGCAAGCAAGGGACGAGAAGATCCCCCAGAGTCAGTGTTGAGCAGAATAGGCGGGTCCACTGAAACACACTGCTGAGGGGAGCAGTGGGTGAGGCAAGAGAGGTCTGCAGCATCATGTGGGGGACTCCCTGGCCGGGGATCGAATTTACGCTGTGGTGACTGCAGAAGACCCATAGTGTGCTTGAGCCACCAGGGAGGCCCATGACAGTGGCTCTTAACAATGTGTGTGTGTGTGTGTGTGTGTGAGAGAGAGAGAGAGAGAGAGAGAGAGAAATAGGCCCATCAGAGAGAGAGAGAAAGGGAGAGTGAGAATAGGCCCATTTGAGAAGCTGGCAAAGTAGCCTTCTCCTAAGGCAAAAAATCATGCATATACCCACAAAAATTTGCATACAATTTAACGGGTTCAGTGACCCATTTGAAGTATATGTCAGGAAAGAAAAACAAAACAAAATAAGAAAACAAGCTACAGAGCAACTGTTTAAAAGCACATCATTTTTGATCAATATCCCAAATACCTAATTTTCTTATAGTCTGTTATATAGGACCGATTCTCTTAGGAAGCTGTAAATCTTACACACTTAATGGAACCCAGGCTAGGCAGTCAATAATTACATGTCATTGCCAGAATATTAAAGTAGTCAACATTCCGTTGGTAAACAGTTGCTACTTTGAGCTTTCCTGAATTCCCAACTCTTAAAGATTCCCCAGACCCCAGTACACTTGAGAACCTGAGTCAGCAAGTGGGATCTGAAGTGACTCAGTAAAGGGGCCTCTGAGACAGTGCCAGCAGGAAGGCCAACACCAGTTCTGATTGTTTAGTGCCCATGTCTTACATAGATGTTTTATTTTTGTTTTTGTTTTAAAGATTTATTTATTTATGCATACAGGAACTTGGGTACAGGCCAGAGGGTGAGAGGATTCAGCAGAGACAGAGTCGGGAACAGACTGGCAGATGGACTGAAGCACACTGCTGAGGGGAGCAGCCTGTGAGGCAGGAGAGGTCTGCTGCAAAATGTGGGGCCCCTCCCTGGCCAGAGGCAGGGATTGAACTTATGCTGCAGTGGCTGCGGTTTGCTTCATAGTGCGTTGCTTAACCCATTGCGCTACCAGGGAGGCCCAGATGTTTTATTTTGTATATAGCTCTGAGTTTTAATTTAATTTTTAATAAGAGTAACAATCTAAGGAAAGATAAACAGAACATTTTAGTTCACTGAAATTGGAAATATAATAAAGCAATTGACTTTGCCCTGTTTTGGTTCTCAAGTGTAGGAAGCTGAAAAGATTGCAAACAGGTTAAGTTTTTGATGAGAATATAAGATATGAGAGGAAAGGGAGTTTAGGAAGACCAGATTCTGAGTAAATGGGGCAATGAGTGAGATAAAGGATCTACAGCCTTAGGAATGTAACTAGGTGTTTTGACTGCTCAACTTTCTATCCTTTGTTTGAGAAACCAACACACTCTCCTTCTACATAATTTTTGTTCCTCAAGACCCAACTTTCAGGAAAAACCAGTCACATTATCTGATTTTCCTATTAATAATAATGTGTCCAAAGAGAACATATAACCAAAGTAATCAGCCAACCCTTCACTATATTGATACAATGATGATGAGAGAAAAAAGCTACTTTCAACAGGAGGCTGTGTTGCTGAAATTTTCATTTTCAGATGAAAAAAGCATCTGTGTAGATGAAGTCACGGAAAGGCAAGAAACTGATGGAGAAAAGAAGTCTCATTAATGATGAAATGAGTCTCTCAGTCTCTGGCTCTGACTTTACAGTTACTCCTTTAATTTATATGTCTCCAAATATTCTTCCATGTTAGAAAACTAAAACACTGTAGTCATTGCTATTATTATTATTTAAATTGCTTAAGCTGCTTCAAGTTGGATTTCTGTCACTTGCAGTCAAAAGAGGCTGAATAATTTAGAGAAGTGTAGAGGCCATGTCTATGTAAAAAAGGTGTCTCCAAAGAATGTAGTTATTTGTGTCAAGATACAGAATGCTAAATAGAAAGAAGTGCTTGCCCACAACTGACTCTGTAGCTATCTCTGATCATTTTTATATGCACGTGTTCTGATATTTCCTTAATGCTTATCAATATAAGGGCATGAGAGCCATTGAAAGTACTCTACAGTTCAGAAATACCACACGTTTGTACCGATAGCTTTCTTAGGCTTCCTCCCTCCCACCCTAGTTAAATCAATATTACCAATAAAACAATAGTGTTGCTGATACAGAATTTTTCAGATGCCTTTTTAATAAGATAGAATATGTGGAAAAAGCTTTATTTTTAAAAGAAGATACAGACTTTTTGATATACAGATCATTGCTTTGATCATTCACTGATTTGTTACTCTATTTTGAAAGAGTTTTATAAACAAAAGAACTATTCAATATTATGGCTCTTTAACCTTTGATTTTTTTTTTTTTTTGCACTTAAGACTCAGTAATCTAGCCTTTTTCATGCCTAACAGAGACCATAAGTACATTTTATGAACCAGTGCATAATAATTCCCATTCAGTAGAGAGTTATTAAGCTTCATAGCACTTACTAAAGCTTTCACCAGGAAAGGAAATTTCTAAAAGAGTAAAAAACTTGTCTCAATGATCTGAAAAAGTAGATCATAAGGCAGTATGAGGACATTTGGTTAGGAAGGAACGAGTCGCCATGATTCCTGCCTATTGAGGACACGTGACTACTGACTCAAGAGTACATGGAGGACACTGGGAAGTATGAGAATTTTGTATTCTAAACAACTTTAAGCAACCTCAGAAAAGGCACCATGAAGATTCCACGCTTTCTGGTGAAGATTCTCTAACTACCCCAATGAGGGCGAAAGTGAACAAATCAAGTTCATATCACCACCAGCTAGAACTAAGGCCAGATTTATTCTTGTGAAGAGGTGCCAGTCTATTCAAGTAGTAGAACCAGATCCCTGGCCCTGGGTCACTATGGATGCTGCAGTGACTCTAAACAGCCCAGTCTGCAAGGGGAACATTGCAATATATTGTGTCTGGGCACCCAGACCACCTCAGCGTGAAGGACAACATGACTAACTCAAGCACTTCATCGGAACTGATTCAAGACCAATTTCTTCAGAGTAAAACCTAAAACCAATAGATTATAAGTGATTAAATGTCAGATACAGCTTTGTCTCCAGAAGAAATTACAAGGGTAAGTGTGTGAGTCCCATAAAATAAACAAGGCAGATGCTGAGGCGGTCGTGGACTCGTCCCAGCTCTTTAAATCAGATAGGATGTATTCAGCACAGATCCCTTCCTCAGTTCTGTGTGGGTGCCACAGGTCTGACATGATTTAGGGTCCCTGGTCATCATCTGAAAGAGTGAATGGGTTCTCTCAGTCCTGTCCTACCTAGATATGGTTGCTATGGACACCATGACCCCCTGAGTTTTTCATCAGGAGGGTGACCAAAGGGGCCAATTAAGAAGAGTGTATCTTCCATTTTTGCTTGTTGCTTCCTCAGATATTTTGGACCATTTCTGTGAAAAATATTCCAACTTTTATATGAGCACAGGAAGACAGAAAGGTGTACTTATCTCAGTAACTTCATACCTCGGTAATAGTTCTGGATTTAGGAATGAACCAGAGAGTGGAAAAAAAGACAAAGTGCTGGCGATTACCCCTGCTCTCACTCTGTCTTGGATCACTCATTCTGTGGGACTCTAAGTAGATAGAAAAGAAAATTAAATTCCAGGTACAACTTTTCAGGTTTAGATTATATTCTCTCCAGAAGAACTCAAGAAGGAAAAGATTTCTTATTATAAACAATTGAAATAATTCTCTCATATTATTAGGATGCTTTCAAATTGGGCAAATAATTTTGGATTTGAAAACTTTCCTGCAAAGAATAATTTTTGGCAGTATGTGAAATTATGAAATAAATTACAAAAATTTTACATAACCATTATTACAAATTATTACAAAAATGTTTACATAACTATTCTGAAAGCTAGTATATAATGATTACGTCTAGAAGGTAAAAGACTGGGTAACATTAATATTCATCTCTATAATTTTGAGTGTTTTCCCCCAATATTTCCTTCAGTGAGTATCTACTACATTTATAATCAGGAAAATCAGTATTTTTATTAAAAAGACAAATAATAAAATGAGCATTTTTAAATAGGATATTGTCGACCAGCACACATTTTAGAGTCACTCAGCTGGATTTGATTCTCAGCTCTGCCACATACTAACTACCTGACTTTAATAAGTGTTTTCAATCTTCACAATGCTCGTGTATACATCACTGAATCCCAGAGGACAATCTGTCAGTGGTGAAGAGAGTGACAAAAGTTGTCCCTGATGAGCAGTTTATAAAACACCAAAGTTGAAGGTAACCCAAATGCCAATTAACAAGAAACATAGATATCCTTTTTATATTATGTTGAGCAGTACATACAAAGTAACATTATTTAGCATTGTAGAGTATCTCCAAGTTGAAAGGTAAAAACCACTCATATTTAAATGTGTATATTATAGGTTGTTTCCTCAAAAGTCATATATGAAGTCCTACCACTAGTACTTTAGAACGTGCCCTTATTTGGATATAGAGTTTGTTTTACAGAGGCAGTCAAGTTAAGATGATGTTAAGTGGACGCTAATCTAATATGGCTGGTGTTCTTATAATAAAAGGGGAAGAGGGGCAATTTATACACAGAGACAGGCATCAAGGAAACATAATGTAAAGAAACAGAGAGAAGACATCCATCTGTAAGAAAAGGAGGGGGGACCTGAAACAGATGCTTCCTGTACAGCAGGAACCAACTGTGCCAAAACCTTGATTTCAAACTTCTAGTCTAGAACTGAGAGACCAAAAAAATGTCTGCTGTCCAAATCTCTCAGTTTTATAGTCCTTTGTGACAGCTACCCTAGAAAATTAAACACTTTGCTAAATACTTATGGTTTTATATGAGCATTAGTCATTTGTCTTCACCTTCATGGAAAGCAAAATTCATATGGGACGTCTAGCAGCTATAAAAGCAATTGACATGAAGCCACAAAATGGAAAGTTCTATGGCAGAATTTTTTTTAAAAAAATAGGATTTAATCCAGCTATTCACAGAGGGTACCTCTGAATAAACTAGTCTTTTTCTATCAAAAAGAGAAAATAAATCTTCAAATTTTATAGAGACAAATTGTCTTCTCTATCACCCAAGTTGATTGTGCATTAAGAATAAATAAGACTATATAGGATGGAAGGAGGGAACTTTAAATCACAATCCTTTTCATGCTATATATTCATTTGAATGCACTTTATAGTGCAGACACAAAACTAGAAAGAGTTTACTTTTTATAAGTCAGTGAATACTTACATCATCTTAATGAGACCAAAAATATACTGGTCAAGGCTGAAATCCTAAAAGCTAATGGCTAAAGCAATTGTGATGTTTCCATGGGGGAATAATGGAATTCTGAGCTTTTATGGTATTTAATTACATGGATTCCAGGCCATTAGTTTATAAGAAAATATCTAGTTCATTTGTCTCCTACCCAAGTCTCCTTAAAAACTCTCTTTTTTCTCTTCAGAATAACAGCTAATGCCAAAGACAATATCATTTAAAACCTGGTTGTTTTTTCATTTCTTGAAGCTGTTTACAGTGTCAGCCAACTGGGTGTTAGACAGACAGTATATTTTTAATTTTCAAATTTTGATATTTACTTTGACTAAGTAGGAAGTGACATGTTTAGCTTAAAAATGACTATGATCTAGTAATGCTCTTCTTCTGCAAAACATAGCCAAAGAATGGTGTTCTGAACATGGCAGAGAATGAAAATGAGAAAGAAGGAAAAGAGGAAAGGTAAGAAACCACCTCTTCATGATGGCCATTACTACACTGATTCACTGAAGGTATGAGACAGTTCTATCTTCATTTACTACTTAGAAAAGTTTGCAAAGATCAAATCATTTTCTGAAGGACAGACAGTAAGTGGAGGATCTGTGCTATGAAGTTCTGTCTTTCTGATTCCAAATCCCATTCACACCTGAAAACTACACATAACAACATATACTATTTAAATAAAAGGAAACTGTGAACTGCTTTTCTGCATTTAACTATAATAAAAGGTTATTAGATAGCTATTATATACTGTTCAAAGTAGAATATTATTCAATTACTAGAGCTAATTCAGTTTTACCATTTTAGTATAGTATTTTGAGTGACTGAGATGACATGTAAATTTGCATACAAATTAAGATTGATATTTTAGTTGCTTCCAAAGATAAGTAAAATCCACAAATATCAGAGTAATAAAGTAATGTAGTATCAGGTAGTAACAACTCTCCCAACTGCTAATATATATCTTTGTTCATTCAGTATACCAAGTGTGTAAGTGTGTCTGTGTTGTTATGGGCAGGTGCTGTGATTGGCAGAAGGATCCAGTAAGTAATATACGTGGCAGAAAGTATCTCTGTTCTAAAGCTGATAGATCCCTGAGATCCAAAAGGAATTCAGATCTAAACAGGCTAATGGGGATGAGAAGAGACTAAAACTCTTAGTCAACTGTTTCAACTTCATTGAACATGAACTGAGATTACTTACTAAAGTTGATTACTTACTGATTTACTTACAAGAGAAGTGACCTTTTCTAATTGAGACCTGAATTTATCACCAGCACTTTGAACCCAATGAATATCTGTTACTCTCAACAAAACTGAACTTCTTTCCTTTTAAACCGTTTTTCACAGGTCACAGCTTGACAAGATGATTTAAGATTGACTTTCACTTATTTCTTGCTTTGGGCAAGCTTAGTAATATTGTCAACATAGAGTCTAAATCAAATGAGCATGAGACAGAATAATTGGTTTTTCAATAATCAGCTGAAAAGTAAATACAACTTTAAGTGTCCATTAGGAATAGTCAAGACTGATTTTTTTCAATCATGGTTCCTGTTTTTTCTTACGAAAAAGGAATGCCACATTATTTTAATAGCAGGCCAATTCTTTGAGAACCTTATGTGAGAAGAAGGAAATAGGGTTAATGTAACCAATGTGATATGAAACTATATTATAGAATCCATAGATTGTTAAGACCTGAGCTATGAGAACATCTCTCTGGTAGAGGAAAGTGCAGAGCTAGGCTTTATGTTGGCAAAAATGATGGCAGGAATGAAATGAGAATTGAAGCTGTTGCTTTCTTTATCTCTCAGCATTTTATGCCATTAACGCAGTGTTGCTAAGTTCTGACTTTATCACTAACTAGAACAATAAAGAAAACACACACACACACACACTCTTCTTAATAAAATAATAAGAAAAAAACCACAAACACTAAATTACCTAGAAGCACGGGTTAAATCCAAACATCCCAAATCCACCAAAATGTAGGAGTAGGAAGGGGCAGGCAGTCCTAAAAGGTGTGAGCAAGGTAGGGAAATGAGGAAAGCTCAGAGGCCTGGTCTTATGGCCAGAAGATCCTTGGCTGTAAAAGCATTCTACAGCTGCAGAAGGAGGATCCCTTATAGTGAGAAGCTGGCAAGCTACTCTATACCCTCCTTTAGAGTATCATCCTCAAACTGATGGTGCAGGAATATCTAGTTCATTCTAATCTAAGGGTAGCTTACATAATATAATTACATCCACTAAAAGATAATATTAAAGAGTAAAAGGAAAAGAGCAGCAAACATGCCTACAGAGGAAGAAAACAGAAAAATTGTTCCACCAGCATAGTGGGACATGGATTTTTTAAAATTATCAAAATAGTTGTAAATCTAAAAAACAAAAATATAGGAGTCCATGAAGTTTATCATCCAGAAAAAGATGAAGTGATGTCCAAATAGCAGTAAGAAATGAAATGAAGCTATTAGAACTTAGGAGGGAAATTGGGCAAGAATGAAAAGTCACTTTTAAAAGAAGATTTTTATTAGAATGAATAATAGACAAAATAGAAACCTCATCAGACATAGAAAAAAAATGAGAAAAGTAGAGAAAGTCAATAGGACTACAGGAGAAAGTTTTAAATATCTGAAGGAAATGATAAATATAGAAAACAAATATATATATATGTGATATATCATTATTAAAACAAAGACAATGTATAACCACTCATAATTTTGCCAAGATTTTTCTCTTCCACATTTTTAAAGGATATTTTATCTATAGGAAAATTGGTCCAGATGAAAAACACTAAAATATCCTCTAAAATTATTAAATGTTAAAAATGAAGAAGAATCTTTTGGGCTTACAAGCAAAACAATTTAGTCATTAATTAGAAAAATAAGCTTAACTTTGCATTAGATTTTGTAATCTGAAACCAAGATTTGGAGCAATCCCTAAAGAACAAAATGTTAAGTCAAGCTGTTGCTCAAGTATAAAAATTTTAGAGAAGTATCTATGAATGTGCACATTCTAGGAATATTGTTCTTATGAGCCACTGCTCAGAAAACTAGTAGAGGATGCCTGGGAAACATTTGAAAGGGGAAAAAAATGATGGAGACTAGCTAGCTGAATTGAAAATTAGAGTGAAATTAAGACTGAGAAATAGCAACTAAGAAAAAAGGAAAAAAAGGACTGAGAAGGTAGAATGACTACTGACTGCCTCGCATAAAATAACTGGAATCAAAGATATAGTTTAAAACTGAAAATTATACTCAGTGAAGTAAGTCAGAAGGCAAGAGAGAAATATCAGATGTCTTCACTCTTAGGAGGAATATAAAGGAACAACAACTACAATAATAATAATAATAATAATAATAATAATAATAATAATAATAAGTGAGAGCTCAAGGAAATGAACAATTACAGCCAAAACCAAACAAATAAAAAGCTCAACAAGAACAAAAGGACAAAGTCAAACCAAAGGGATCATTGGGTTGGGGTTGGAGGAGATGGGGGGTAGAAACTGGAATGAGGGCAGAAAGAGCACAAGGGACTGAGGTAAGGGTGAAATGGTGGTAGGAATTCCCTGGGGACTACAAATGATGTCAAACATAATTAAATAAATCTTAAAAAATAAAAATAAAACTGAAGATTATAAAGGCAAATATTAAGCGAGATTATACTCTTTAATATAATGGTAGAGGAGAGAAGAAAAACAAGGCAGAGGTGACTAATTTTATCATAGAAGAAAAAAAAAAAACTGATGAACTAACCAAAACAAAAGTAAACTTTTGCATTATAAGGCCAATTAGTGGTTACCAGAAAGGAAGGGTGTGTGTAAGTGGGTAAATCTGGTAAAGGGAGACACTAGTATGGTTAAGAAAAAAGTTAGACCTTTAGTGATGAGCTTAAGGTATTATAGTATATACACATCAATTTTCAACAATGAACACAAATAATATTATAAAGCAATGTTACAGCAATAAAAATCAAAAGCTGTAAAAAAAAAAAAGAGAGAGATAAATACAAAATATAAAAGTATCGCTAGGGAAAGGAACTATATAAACCAGAACAAAACACCAAAGAAATGGAAGACTTCAAAATAAATTATAAATATGTAAATATAAAATGATATAATTCAGCCCAGATACATTTTTATACCAATAAATGTAAAGGGCTTAAATCACTGATCACAATAAAAATTTTTCATGTTGGAATATAAAATTTTGCATGTTACAAATTCCAAGCTTCTTATAAGAGATACTCTTAAATGCTATAGTGAAGTTAAAAAAAAAAAAAAGATGGGCAAATATAGACAACACACATGAAAGAAAGGAACCAGGGGTTTTTACCATCAGACTAATTTGTTAGATGAACTTGACGAGTATTATTTGTTATTTATGCCTCTAGAAGTCACAAGCAAAGCTTAAACTGTTTTCTAAGGTTGAATATAATGTAACCACTGACCAATTCCATATAATTTAAGAAAATTCCAATATAACAAAAAATCACTGTGAAGAAATAGTTACTGCCTCCTCACTATGTAATAGTCATGTATCTCATGCCACATTTTGGTTTGAGCGCTCATGAAATTTTTCATATGTGTACAATAAATCTCTTACCAGTGACTACTACAGTGGTTCATTGGTTTTACTTCAGATTACTTCTATACTTCTGACAGGAAGAAAGGGATGGCAGGAGGGAGAAAAGAAGGATTAGAGATAGGGGTAGAAAGAGGGAAGGAGGGTGGGAAGAGAGGAAGACCCTACTGCTTTTAGGCTGAAGCCAGTTAGTTATTGATCTTTATCAACTGTTCATAAAGAGTAGTTCGTCACAAATTCTTAAGTGAATCTAGAATCTGGTTTTCCTTCCTTCATCCATATTTCCTTCACAATATGAATAGCACCAACCAATAAGACTTTACAAGCTTGACACCACTTTGGAAACAATAGCTGAAAATAGCCTAGACTCCTAGCTGCTTGCAAACAATGAAAGAATTGTCCTTCACTGCAATGAAATTATTGACTCTACTGAAAGTGGATGATAGGAACTTACTTAGTAAATGGCTTTTCTGTTTACCGATAGCCCTACTTTGGGACAACTTAGGAAACAGGTCAACTCTTATAGTCATTAGAACATGAAACTTCTTTCTAAAGCAAAACAGGCTTCAGAAACACAAGATGTGTTAACTTTCTAGTTTTCTAAAATCCAGCAATCTGTGAGAGGATTTCAGAACACATTTTGCAAAGGTGATTTAGAATTAATAGTTTTCTGTGATTTGGAGGTTGGCAAAGACACCAAATCTATACAAACTGACAAAGTGATCATGTTTGTAGGAAATAAGAATCACTGGCAAGTCTGGCTAGTTCTAAATGGAGTCTTGCGTTGTGATGTTGAAAATAATGAAACACACATTAATATGACTACTTGTGTATAGTCCAGTAGGAAGGCAAAAGACAGAGACTCCTCATGAAGGTTTGATCTCCAGTGTAATGTAATCTACTGCGTATCAACACTGAGCAGAGAAAAAGGAAGGTAATCTTCCTAAAAGATGGAATGAATGCAGATCTAAAATTCAAAGCCCAGGAAATCTGACTCAACATTTGATTGCATCTCTGCATTCATCTATTTTCAAATGAATTTATTCAATAACAAAATAAGCAGAAATACATTTTTAAATGTTGACATTCTTGCTGCCAATTATGACTCCCAGAATACATCTTATAGTCATTCATTTATCTACCAAGAGCAAGGCATTATATTCTAATCTAAAATAATGTTTCTAAAGTATTTTGATCATTCTTCAGTGGGAAGGGACACTGCTGAATTGCCATCTCTTTATTGGCAGTAGCTAGGTATGAGAACTTAAGACAATTGCTTTCATTTCCTCACCTAAAAAATATGAGAGGATTTGAGCAATATGCTTACAAATCTTTCACTCCTAAAAATTCTATGGTAACACTTGTACAGTCTCACAATAAAATGTTTCATATGCCTAATTTGAACCTTGGAAGCTAGTAGCTGAATCCTGAATCATTTAGTGGAGTAATTGTCTCTTAAAAATGCTAATGGAACTTCACAAATACTTCCTGACACACCCACTCTTTTTCTGAGAACAGAGGATGAGAGTATGAATTTATGATAATAGATCAAACACCCAAACACACTGCAGTTTAATTTTCCTATATTATTATATTTTTAATTTACTGTGGATGACTAACACTTATTAGTATTCTTTCCTGCTGCCACTGACACTAGAGACTATTTTCTGTTTGGGTTTTGCCAAACCATAGAAGTAAATAATTCTCTTAAATATACATAAGTCAGCCCAGGAAAATTGGGAGAAGGTTTCAATTGAGTTTGAAGTTATTGAAATGCTGATATGCTTGCATTCATCTTAAAAAACTGATCTATATAGAGTATCAGAGAACTAGAGATAATTGATTTCTAGAATCACAAATGCACTATAAATCATCTAACCAGGCTCTTCAGTTCAGATGATTCTTAATTTACCAACAAACTAGATCACTAGAAGTATGATTATAAAAAGAAGCATTTGAGTTCATTCTGTGGTGAAGAAATCCCTCCAACTGCCCACCAGCTATCTAGAGCTAGTTTGTTGTTTTGTTTTCTTCTCCTTATTCATGTATATTTGACATCATTTGTAGTCCCTATGGAATTCCCATCAGCAATTCACCAGTGCACCATCACCTCAGTCCCTTGTGCTCTTTCCACCCTCATCCCAATCACTCTCCCCCCCCACCCACACAACCACCAAGTATCTCTGATTTGTCTTTGTCTTTTTGTTTTTGTTGTGTTGTGATTTGATTTTTGTTGTTGTTATTGTTCTTTCCTTGATCTATTATTTGGCTCCCTTATATTCCTCCTATAAGTGAAACCATCCAATATTTTTCTCTTGCCATTTGACTTATTTCACTGAGCATAATCCTTTCTAGCTCCACCCATGTTTCTACACAGTGCTACTAATGAAAGTGGAGGGCAGGAAGGTTAGAAGGGGAAGAAAGGGTTGGGCAGGACTGACACTGATGGAGTAGAGACCTATAAAAACAGAAAAGAAAAAAAAGGTAGACATGATGACCCAAAATATCAAAACATAATATAGACAGAAGGCTGTCTTCAGCTCTAACAATTTCCAATACAGAGCAGGAGTCAGTTGAGAATTCTTAATAGCTGACTATGGTCTACACTGCACATGGCATAGTGTGGAGAACACAGAAAGAATGGCTCTGAGCTTCTTCATGCTAGGAAATGGAGGAGGGTAACTTTGTTTCTCCTTTATTTTGTCCCTACATCTCTCACAAATCTCCAGAGGAGGGAAAGCTTCATAAGATTCCTGCTTCTATTTGTTCTGAGTCAACGGCAAACTGTTTGGGGAGGGCTGAGGATTGGACAGCAAATTTAAGGAGATAAAATATAGGTCAACTTCATTTGAAGAGAGATTTTCCAAACACTCACTTTGAATGGTATATGAAAAGTTCCAATCATGTATTTTCAAACCTCTATAATAATATAAATTGTATGCTCCACCCATCAGGGTTTTTTTCTGATTTCAAATTACATATTAAATAATATAGCTGCATACAACTATTTAAAGGCCTGTACTAAGCAGAAGAGTCAAATTTGAATTATCACTCTCCACCGCACCATTTCTCTTAGCAAAATATGTGCCTACCCTTTTTTTTTTTTAAGATTTATTTATTTATGCATACAAGCACTGGGGTACAGGCCAGAGTTGTGGGGGGGGTGAGAGGATTCACCACAGAGAGCAAGGAGCAGAACAGGCAGATCAACTGAAGTACACTGCTGAGGGGAGCAGCAGGCAAGGCAGGAGAGGTCTGCTGTGCCATGTGGGTCCCCTCCCTGGCCAGAGGCAGGTATCGAACTCATGCTGCAGTGGCTGCGGTTTGCTTCATAGTGTGTTGCTTAACCCACTGCGCCACCAGGGAGGCCCTGTGCCTACCCTTTTGAACACAATAAATACGAATATTTTTAGCACCAACAATATGCAAAACTAGATGGCTACAATAAAAGATCACAAAGGTGATCATAGATAGATTTTGCCCAGAGAAATCTTTCAGATATACCTTCTACAATCTGGTCCTACCCCTTGCATTGTTATCATCTTAGAGTCACTGTTCTGCTCTCCTGCATCCTATTAAGGAATCATGACACCACATATTCTAGGGGACAGGCAGAGATCTAGGTGCTGGACATATCCAAACACACCTCCCTTCTAATATCATAGTTGCTCATTGTTTGTTCATTTTCCTTGGGACCATATATGGTTATAGAGTTAGAGTTCCTAAGCCCAAGGAGCCCATAGGACATCTTTCCTCCAAGACAATAAGAGAGACATCACCCCCTTGGTAGAATGCCAGCTGCTACATGAGTTCTCTAGGTTCCTTTCATTTCTGTATATCTAGAAACCTTACTGTAACAATCAGCTCTTCATTCTCTCCGCTGTGCCAACTTCTAAGCTGACTCTTCTGCAAAAGACTTTAAACATGTTCACAGTATTAAACAACTCCGTGACCTGATAGCCTCCAATGGCCATCTCGAACTTGCCTATGGCTGAATCCTCAGAGGACCCAAAATACCCCCAAATAATTAAATTCCAAGGATATATCTGGCTTTCCAAAAACATAGTGGCAATATTTACTAAACAATGGAAGTATTTAAACTGCCTAACCACATCCCCTAGTTCTTAACACAGAGCCTTACACATGGGAAGTATTTGGTAAAAGCTTGTTGTAATGATTTCGTACAACTGAAGCTATGATGTAAGCAATGTGTAATCCATGAGAATATTGGACTAATTATATGTTACCTGACTCACTGAATCTCTCACCACATAGTAATTAGTAGTATGTTATAGAATCAGTACACAACAGGAGGCTACCGTACATATTAACTAATATTGCTTGTATATTATAGTCATGCATTAATTTTATGTGTATTTATTTGTTTTAAATATAAGTGATTACATTTTTAAATGTAAGAAAACCATTTTGGCACATAACAATACAAAGTATTATTGTAAATATTTTCTAGATTGTACTTGGTTATTATATATTTTATATGTCTTAAGGGCTAACTGTAGGATTCAGCCATACGTTGAACAAAGATATTCTCAATTACCTTGGTCCTACAGAACTTCACAAAACACAATCAGCATGTTTCAGAAAATATATTGTTTTTAGAACTGTACATCAAAACATTATGCTGAGTATAAACCATAGAACATTAATTATTGAATCTGGTTCCCAGTGGTAAATGGGATATATTAAAGAAAAATAAATGATTAATTCCATAAAGCTTATCCCTGATGTTGCCCAAATTGATTTGCCTTGCATGAAAACAAAATATCACTAGGCTGTAAAGGAACTAAGATCTGCAATCAGTTTTCTTGTTAAAATCCTGATGAAATAACATAGGATTAGAAGCAATAAATAATGCAATAGAGTTACACTTTTTTAATCCATATTTAAGACTTTTAACATATGTGTGTGTATATATGTATATTATATATATAATATATAACATAATCCACAGTTTCTCCTCTACAGCAGTCATAATCAACAGTGACCAACCCACATGGTTTTGCGTATGTGAATTTCTGCCCACAAACAAAAGATTAAGACCCAGAGCTGTATAGATAGAGCAATGGTATGTAAATTTTCTATACATTTAATTCTGAGCTTCTAGAGAAATCTCCTCGTGTTTATTAGCATTCTCATTCAACATAACTCTGTGGAAATGTCTCAACTTTTTCTAAAGTTATTCATATAGGAATTTCACAAAAGTGTTGTCTTATGGAGAAGGGAGGACAGCATGTATTTTTTATTTCTGCCAGCTTTATAAATAATCTAATAATTTAGAAACGAATAGATAGTGTACAATTAGGTTAATTATTTGAGGGTAAATGACTGGATTAATCAGTTATTTCTTCATGGGAATAGTTGGTTGGTGCAGTCAAATGGAAGGAAATCAAGGAATTTAAAGAGATAAGAAATTAGAGGAGGAAAAAAATTAAATTCTTACATTTGGGAAATTGCAACTTCATTGCTCACAGAAAATAACATCTGCAATAAAAAACTAACTCCCCATATTATAAATGATTGAACCATTTGCATATATCATGTCAATGAACAAAAACTTATGCAGAAAGTAAGCACATACATATTTATATGAAATATGTAAAAGTCAATATAAACTAATCCCTTTGCAACCCACTTAAAAGTGTGAAACTGAAGACCTGAATAAGACAGTTGACTTTCTACTTATGTGAACTAAAATAAACTATACTTGAAGAGTTTTTATGCAAAAAAATATTATAGGTATAGCAGAAAAAAATTTTGGCATTACTCAAAATTTCATAGTTCTAACAAAACAACCAAATTTCCTTCAAAGCCATACTCACATGCATAAGTAATTTTGAATAATTATAATTATAGCAATTATATAATTTTACATTATCATTAACATTATACTTTGTTAGGCATTATTTTAAAGTATTGGGCTAACACAATGTAATCCCAATAAATATTATAGGTGGAATGCAGTCTTCCTCCAGACAATATCTTCCAATGGTTTTCCATTTCACTCACAAGCATAATTAAGTTGATAAATTAATAACATTAATTTACTTAATTAAAATAACTAATAACATAATAACCAATACTTTATAATAATTACATAATAACTAATAACCAATAGTAATAAGCATTACTATTCACATATCCCCTACAGTGAACTTTTCAGTCCTATATGATCTCCCTGACCTAATCTCCTATAATCCCTCTTTTCTTTCTCTAATCCAGCCTTAACTGCTTTCTTGGGATTCCTAAAATATTATGACAATGGAAACTATTAACAGGTTTTAAAGTTAGGTGTATGGCCACTGATAAGGTTAAATTTATGTTCTGAAATAATGACTCTGACTGCAAAGTGAAAAACAGATTACATTGCCTGCATATGAACTGAGACCACTAATAACTGTGGTTCCAGAAAAGACATACTATCAGCTTAGTTTGCATGGCACTATAAAATATGAAGAGAGAAGAAAGGAGTCAACAAACAACTGTAAGGTAAAAATAACAGGTCTTAATGGTAGAATATTTATAGCAATTAAGTGAGGGAAAAGAAGATACAGAATTGAATGAAAGTTGGCACTCATAGTAATATAAATGGGTAAAAATCTGATATGGTGAGCATGTAAGACCATGATTTCGATTTTGAATATATATATATATATATACATAGTGGGGTTCAATAAGTACTCCTATGTTCATTTTAGTACTATTTAAATATCTTTACTATAGAAAACAAAATAAGTGTCCTATGACACAGCAGTGGATTAAAAAGATGTGTTATGTATACACAGTGGAATATCACTCAGCTATGAAAAAAATGAACTTTTGCCATTTGTAAAACATGGGTAGAGCTGGAGGGGATTTATGGTAAGTGAAATAAATCAGAAGGAGAAACACAAATACCAGATGATTTCAGTTTTATGTGGAATACAGGAAAAAAAAAAAAGAAACTGACAAAACTAAACCAAAAGAAACCTTAGAGATATGACTTCAGGACTGAGGCTACTAAAGGGTGATGGAGTGGAGCTGGAAACAAAGACAAATGGGGTCCATGGCCTATGGTAAAGGAGAGTGCTGCTTCATTGCTGAGTGTGGTGTGGTGACAGACATCTAAGGAGATGTGAGTGTAATATTGTAAAGCAATATTATTATAACAAAAAAATAAATAAACTGGGATCCAATTGGGGGACAGTAAGAAAGCAGTAAGATAGAAGGCCAATATGGGCTGAATATATAAATTAGTGAGTCTTTGGTAAGTGATAACTGATATCAGACATGGAAAGTATAGAGTAGAAGAAGAGAAAAAGTATCTAGAACCAAGTTTAAGGAATCTCCAACACTTAATTACAAAGTAGAAGTTAAAAGGTTAGACAGAGAATGATATAAAAGTAGAAGGTAAAAGGTTGGACAGAGAAAGAAATAGCAAATATGAAAACTCAGGAGATTGTTGTTGACATTGGGAAATACTTCACTGATTACCTGTAAGTTGGAAAAGATATGGAATAACACACAGTAATTCTCTGAGATTGGAATAACATTCAAAATTATAACCATCTATCAATAAAAGTGATCTTGGGATAGATCAGTCAAGATGTCTTATGAATAGAACTGTCCAAAAGAAGTAGGCATATATCATTATAATGTAGATGTAACTCACTTTAAAAGGAATACAGAAGGAGATTAATTTGGCTATTGCATACTATCATTTAATCAGAGAGTGAGAGAATCCAAAAAATCCATTCCCTCTTCCATATCTATACCATATTTCCCATAGATAGACATGTGAATGTAAGAGGAGTGGAAGCAATGCTTGCCACTGATGGATGTGTTCACAGAAAATGTCTCTGCTTTACCCGCTGAGAGAATGAAGTCATGGGTTCATAAAAGGAAACGTAGGTGTCTCAGTGACTAAGTGTTCACCAATCAGAAATATCAACGGACTTCGTATAGATGAGAGAGAAACTTTGATTGTTTTAGCCATTGAAATTTGGGGCAGTTATGTGTTTTCAGTTTGTATTTATTACTCAGACACAAGGAAGATTGGCTACTTTGGAAGCTTCTCAGAAAAGCAGCATGTATCCCACAACAATCATCTTTCATCCCTATTCATTAACTAGTTATTCATTCTTCAATGGTATGGACAGAATGTTCACAGGCCAAGGGCAGTTAATTTGCTACTAAGCATTTCCTTAACTCTAAATGGGTCATATAATTCAAAGCATTTTTTTCTTCCTGGAAAAATGGTACACTTTTTAAAAGTAAATTATGGCCAAATTACACTTTCACCAGAACTGGAAAACATGGTTCCATTTTATTCCTTTGACTGGCAGCTAATTAAAAAATGAACTAATTTTGTGATCAATATTGGGATTAGTGATTAAATAATAATTAAAGGGCCTCCCTGGTGGCACAAGGGGTTAGGGAAAAGAACTATGCAGCAGTTCACAGTCACTACAGGACAAGTTTGATCCCCGGCCAGGGAGGGGACCACATGGCGCAGCAGACCTCTCTTGTCTCTCACTCTGCTCCCCTCAGCAGTGCATTTCAGTCAATCCACCTGTTCTGCCCTCCACTCTATATCTGGTGACTCCTCTCACCCCCCACAACTCTGGCCTATACTCCAGTTCTTGTATGCATAAATATCTTTAAAAATTAGTAATTAAAAAAATAAAACAGTAATTAAGCAAACTATAAAATGAAAATACTCCAATTTTTAAAAATTATACTCTTTGATTGGAGAGGCATAAAAATTCATTTAACATACATGTTTATATGTAACAAACACAAGTCCTCATTTGGTAGTTTGATAAAGATGTTAGGGAATCTTTAGAGAAACCCTGACATGAATATCACATATGCTTAATCAAAACTTCATTCTTGGTCTTTGGAGGGGGGAGGAAAGAAACACAGACACAGTGATGAAAAGTTGAAGTTAGAGGACAGAAAAGAAGGCATGGTGGATGCATGAAAGAAAGCATCACTAATGTAACTGAGACATTCTCTAGGTTCACAATATTTTTCAGGCTTCAGTTCAGAAATTTATCAGCAATTTAACTATCATAATTTGATCTGTATCTCTCTTTCTCTAGAACCAGCAACACAATTTGCACGGTCCATTTGGGAATGCATGACCCCCTATGTGAATACACAGGTTGCACAACATTGAAGCTTGATCTGCCCTCACATCTTCCCCTCAAACAAAAATTGCAAAATATCAAACCCAAGGGGAAAATATTTCAAGTTTAATGCATGAAAATACTTGGTTGTGTCTGTTACAGTTTTTGTATCATTATGGTCAAAATGCTTTTCATAAAAACCTTGAAACTGTATAAGATCTTTGGTTTCCTGATTTTCTTACTGTACCCTATAGATTATAAAAATGTGACTAGAAGAAAATGTCTCTAAACCAAAGCAATGCAATATCCTTCTTTGCCCTGACCTCAGACCTCACATAGCTGGTTAGTGCTCTCTACTGATTGAAATGCATTCATACATGAAAGATTACCAAATATTGGCAGGCTTACAGTATGAAAGTACCCTAGTGAGAACAAAGCTATTGAAAATTTTAAGACAAGAGCAAACCTTGGATAATGTAAAAGATGATACAATAACCAGAAGGTGGGGATCACTGGAGGTTATCCTGAGGATATTTCTTTAGATGCCCATTTTCTATGATGTTAACAATATGAGGTAATGTCTGGGTGGGGACAAGAGCTATATGAGAAATTTCTGTGTCTTCTACTCAATTTTGATATAAACCAAAAACTAGTCTAAGGATAAAGTCTATTTTAAAAATTATTTACTGATTCTTATTCTGGAATAGAATATATTTCTATTCCAGAAAAAAAAATGTTAAAATTTAAACTAATGCAGATAATTCCTTTGGTCATTATAATCAAATGGTAAATTTAACTATAATTATCTTTCAGTAGTAAAGGAAACAGAATTCATGGTTTTAAAAAACTCTATTATCTGGTGGGTTTAAGTGGGAATTAAAGGAAACCAGCAAATCAGGCAATTATACTTATTCATTCATGCATTAGGCATTTGCTTGGGATTCGTAATATGTCATTGAGACACTTGCTCGCAAAATAAAACTGATGAGGACATGGTTATTAAAAGACAGAATTTTGCTCATAATATAAATAATATAAATATGTCAAAGGCACAAATTTTAATACTCAACAGTTCACTACATGTTAAAATTAAAACCCCATTCAGGTAACATAATCTTTGGAAGGAATGAAAGCACTAACAGAGGAAAAGGGATTTTGAGACATATCTGTGTTGTCTAAATGAAGTGGGAAAGGATTATATACTTTATTACAAACTACAGTGTCTTACATTACTCTTTCTACAGGTTCTTTTTGGATTCTATCAGATGGTGAACCAAAAATTAAGTTTCTCATGTTTCTGCCTAATAAGACATCATTTGATAATGAATATAGTCTCCAACTGGCAATTTGTATTATTTTGTTAATAGTGAAGATCCTCAGACAATTTCTTATCTCATTAGAATTTTTGCAAGCATCTCAAAACAAAGTATAGTAGATATTACACATTCTGGCTCTTGTTATTTAATGTATTTATAAAGATGCACACATCACACTGGACCAAAATTTTGTTCTATATTTTGATAATTTATCTTAAAATAATTGATTTCCTTTTTAATCCTATATTTTAATGTTTTACAACATTATGTTAAGAAGGTATTCATAGGCTTTTGCAGGCTGCCAAGACTCTAGATCATACACAAAAATAAACTCTTATTGAAGAAATCCTCAACCACTGAAAGATAAATACCTGATTTTCAAATATCTAGCCTTTTTTCTGCTTCTTATAAACATCTCCAATTGAGAATGCCCCCAAGTGCGTCCCATGGAAAACTAGTCTGCAAACACACACACACATACATGTACATACACACACTCCTTTGCTCAAAAGTGGGTGGAAAGACAAGAGGAAAATATAAAATACCGGAGGCAGTAAGAAAAAGGGAAAAAAGAATAAGTAGCTGGAGAGAGAAACAAAGATAAAATGATTTATATGAAACAACACCTCTGAATCTTAGAAAAGAAGTGAAGGAGCCATGGAATTAAAAATAAAAAAAAAAACACTCAAGGGAGTGGTGGGGTAAGAACTGGTAGAAGGATCAAGGTCCCCTATCCCAGGTCAGGGGATGAAAGAGGAATGTAAGTAATCCAAGGTAAATGCAGATTATTTCAGAACACTTAGACAGCAGGTTTCATTCTAGGACTCCATGTCATCTCAAGATTTATATTGACATATAAAAGTCTGAGAAATACTTTCCCAAACATACCTGTTGAATTTGCTTACCAATTCATTCTTCCAAGCTTTTCAACCACAGAAATTCTCTCCTGTTAACATTCTAAGAACTACTGTTCTGCCAACTACACTCAGGGAAATTACTCATTTCTCAATGAGCAAAACACTCTGACGATTGTTAGAGCACAATGAACTACTGCTAACTTTCTTGTTGGAGCAATAACATTCTGTTAATGTTGATTCTCCTCCTCGCAAAGAAAGATTGGATTTAAAGGACATTAGATTATTGCACTGATGATTGATATAGTTCTTGAGACTAATTGCTTTTTTCATGAAACTCTCCATACAATGAGGTATTTCTCATTCTGGCTTTGTACCTTTTTTTTTTTTTTAAAGTCTAAAACAAGACTTTCAGAACCTATATATATTTTTTAAAGAATTTACTTATTTATGCATACAAGAGCTGGGGTACACAGGCCAGAGTCCAGGGAGGTGAGAGGATTCACCAGAGACAGAGCAGGGAGTAGAACAGGCAGAGACTGACTGAAACACACTGCTGAGGGGAGCAGCCTGTGAGGCAGGAGAGGTCTGCTGCGCCATGTGGGTCCCCTCCCCGGCCAGCAACAGGGAAGGAACTCATGCTGCAGTGGCTGCAATCCGCTTCACAGTGCATTGCCTAACTCATAGCGCCACCAGGGAGGCCCTCCTATATTTTTCTTATTTATTCTGACCCATTAAGATATTTTGTGGTTACAAACAACCAAGCTGAAGAAATAAAAAAAAAAAAAAACCACCCCCTTTATAATTGAAACCAAAAAATTTAAATACTTGGGAATAAATCTAACAAAAGAGGTGAAGGACCTTTACAAAGAAAATTACAAACATTGTTAAAATAAATAGAAGTAGATACAAAGAAGTGGAAAAAAATCCCTTGCTCATGGATTGGAAGAATTAACATCATCAAAAAATAAAAAAGTAAAAAAAAAAAAAAAAAGAATTAACATCATCAAAATGGCCATCCTACCAGAAGCAATCTACAGATTCAATGCTATTCCAATAAAAATTGCAATGTCATTCTTCAAAGAAATAGAAAAAAAGTGATGAAATTCATATGCAGACACAAAAGACC
>JAGFMF010011684.1:2617392-2654280 GCA_019455555.1 Galemys pyrenaicus
CGAAGTAAGTCAGAAGGCAAAAGAAAAATACCAGATGGTTCCTCCCCTAGGAGGAATATAAGGGAACCAAATAAAGATTAAGGAAAGGAATAAGAACAACAATAATAATACCAACAAGAAAGAAACAAAAACCAAAAATTCTGTCTCTAGTTTACAGTTCTATTTTATTTCTTGTTCAATTTTTGTGAACTTTCTTTTCTCCAATTTAGATTGGAAAGTCCCTTCCAATATTTCTTATTAAGGATGTTTAGTGTTGACAAACTCCTTCAGATTGTGTAAATCTGAGAAGGACTTGATTTCTCCCTCATATCTGAAAGAGGATCTAATAGGCTATTTTATCCTTGGCTGGCAGTTTTTAACTGAGTATTATGAGCATGTCATTCCAATTTCTCTTTGCCATTAGAGTTTCTACTGTCTGGAGTCTGATGAGAGCTTGATGGGAGTAATTTTATTTATTTTATTTTTTTTTAAAGATTTTATTTATGCATACAAGAGCTGGGGTACACAGACCAGAGTCCAGGGAGGTGAGAGGATTCACCAGAGACAGAGTGGGGAGCAGAACAGGCAGACTGACTGAAACATACTGCTGAGGGGAGCAGCCTGTGAGGCAGGAGAGGTCGGCTGCACCATGTGGGTCCCCTCCCTGGCTGGTGGCAGGGATTGAACTTGTGCTGCAGCGGATGTGGTTTGCTTCATAGTGCGTTACTTAATCCACTGTGCCACCAGGGAGGCCCGATGGGAGTAATTTTATAATTTACTTATTTTCTTCCTCAGCTGCCTTCAATAGTCTTTCTTTACCTTGAACTCTTGGTAGTTTCACTACTATGTATCTTCTTGTAGGTTTCATTGTACTTAAATAACCAGGGTTTGTTTTTTTTTTTTGAAATTTATTTCTTCAGGTTTGGAAAATTTTCCACTATATTTCTTTGCATAAGCTTTTTGTTCCCTTCTCTCTTCTCCTTTTGAGAAATCCATTATCTCTATGTTGCCTTTCCTAATGGAGTCAAATAATTCTCACAACAGATTTATTTTTATAAATCTTAATGCTCTCTTTTCTGCTACCTGAGTCCTTTTTCATGACTATCTTAGCAGTCACAGATTTAATCTCCATTTAGCCTATTCTGCTTTCTTATCTCTAGAATTTTCAATTTCTATCTTCTAATCATTAAATTTATTTGAGTTCATTAAATTGTTCTTCTGAGTCTTATTGAATCTCTTTCATTAGCTTTTCTGAATTCTCTTATGTCATTTTGATGCTTTTTTGTGTTTTCTTCCATATCTTTGAGTTTCATTATTCACTTTTCTTTGAGACAGTAAATCCTCTGTCCAATAGGGAGATAATCCTTCCTCTTATTGTGGTTGAACTCTGGAAAGTAGTTCTTTCCTTGAGGTCTCAAGTCACTATGTATATTATTCTTGTCCACCCAGTTTGCCAAAATTTCCCTATTTTTTAAAAAATGTCTTAGCAGGGCTCTCTTTACCCCTCCCAGATGCCATATACCTTGAAGTCTTTACTTTCTATATTTTTTCTTAAATAAACTTTTCTTTAACTTCCAAGAAAAAAAAAATGTCTTAGCAGTAGCTTACAGGATTGACTAGTTCTATTTTTCCTATTTTTTTCTGTTGTTTTCCTTATTGGGGTGTCTGTGTAAAGCATGCCAGCTTCTCCTTATTGATTTTCCCTGGATAAAGGGTCTGTTCCTTCACATGATGTCTGAGCTCCAATCACCAGGGTCTCTGGTTGAGCCTATAACCCTATCACCTGTGTTCTGAGTCCCAAGTCACAGCCACCATGAGTTTCTCTACCTCCACCCCATCCAATAAAGCATAATCTGCTCTGTGTCCCCTCTGGTGCTATCTGTGCTGCTTTCTGATAGGCAAAGGGTACTTCAGTCTATTTAATTCATATTAATTTTTTGTTCCTGTAATTGAGTTACATTTTTTATCACTTCTTACAAGAAATAATTTTTAATATACCATTTTTGCCACCTTGAATCTAAACACATATTATATCCCATGACCATCAATACTAATCACTTAAATAATCCATGGTCAAATAAGTTGGGAGAATATGAATTCTGAACCAATTTTTCCAGTAATTTACATGGTATGTTCTAGATTGAGGACATAATAATTGAGTCATAGAATTTTCTTTTTTAATTTTAATTTTTATTTTTTTTTACAATATCTGCTTTCTTTTCTCAAGTATAGTCCCCAGAGGATTTCTACCACAAATTCACCCAAGCAGCATCACCATAGTCCCTTGTGCTCTTCCCGCCCTTGTTTTGATCCCTTTCCCTCCCCCTCCCCTGCAGACTCTCTCTGATTTGTAATTATCTGTTTATGTTTGTTTTGTTTTATTATTATTTTTCTGTGATCCTCTATATTCCTCCTTTTGTGAAACCATCCAGTATTTTTCTTTCCCTTCTAATTTCACTGAGTATAATCCCTTCAACCTCCATCCATGTTGCTGTGAATGGCATCAGTTTATCTTTTTGACTGCTGAATAATATTCCATTGTATATTTATACCACATTTTTTTCATCCAGTCTTGTATGTTTGGGCATTTTGGGTGTCAATCATACAATTTTCATGCTAGAAGGGACTTGGGCATAGTCTCCTCACTCTACTGAAAGAAAAACCCTTAAACATTAGGTGATCATTTACTGTTTTTTCAATTAGGTGGACTGACTAAGAATGCCTTCAGTTTCCAATTCTGTGCTCTTCTCCCTCATAGATATAGAAACATTAATGGCCACCAAGAACAGAGAGTTTGGGCCTCCCTGGTGGCACAGAGGGTTGAGCTTCACACTGTAAAGCATTCACAGCACAGCAACATGAGTTTGATTCCCGGCCAGGGAAGGGACCCACATGTAGCAGCAGACCTCTCCTGCCTTACCTACTGCTCCCCTCAGCAGTGTGTTTCAGTTGATCAGCCTGTTCTGCTATCCGCTCTGTCTCTGGTGAATCCTCTTGCCTCCCACAACTCTGGCCTGTACACCAGCCCTTATATGGATAAATAAACAAATCTTTAAAAAATAAAAAAGAACAGAAGAGTTGGCCTAAGAGCTATATGCGTAATTGAAAATTAAGTGGTATTTCTTATTATACAACCAAAGTATGTATAAGAGACATAAGGACCATGGAATACACCCTAGAGGACATTGTAGTTCCTGATAAAGAAAGAAATAAGGGATATTCAACAAAGCTTAGTGAATCAGCTTGAGCAAAAGCAGAATATTTGAATTTTTAAAATAGTTTAAAACTTAGTTTATTCAGTTAGGGTATTGCTGACTATAAAAAGGGAAAAAAAAGCCCTCTCATGCTAGCTTAAGTTAAAAGGGGGTGTTTATTAAAAGACCATAATAATATTTTATACTTCAGAGCTAGGTAGGCAGTTAAGCCTCTTACAGAATTAGAACACAACTAGAAATTTGTAAAGAATCAAAGCAGCTATACGCCATCTTTTTTCCCTTGGGCATCTTCCCTGGGATTTTGGTTTGACTCTCTTCCTTCCTTGAAAATTGGCCCCTCCATTTCAAGCCCCAATTAAGAGAATAGACTCAGTGTGTTCCAAATCTGAATTCCTCAGAGAGAGAACCTGCTTTTTCCATCTTGGATGAATATAGTAGCAATGTAGCGGCAGGATCCCTTGTCCCTATCAATAGCAACTATGAAAGTAGACCCTTTTGAACAACATTGGGAAAGCCTCTAAACAGTATTACAGGTACAGAAAATAACCACTGGCAAAGGAAATCTGGCTCTTCTAGTGTTGGACATCCTTAGGGACAGGGCAATGCTGGTCACAGAAAGAATAAGAAAGCATAAAAATATGCTAAAAAGAAAGGAACAATCCACAGTAGCCTCTTGAAGGACCACTGTATTTTTCCAGTCCTCAGGAAGGAAGAGTGGAGGGGAGGAAAAATGGGGGGACAGAGGAAGGGAGAGAAAGAAAGCAAGAGTATTCTCTTAAAAATTGTCCATCCAAACTGGAAGGGATTATACTCAGCGAAATAAGTCAGAAGACAAAAGAAAAATACCAGATGGTTCCTCTCCTAGAAGGAATATAAGGGAACCAAATGAGGATCAAGGAAAGGAATAAGAACAACAACAACAATAATAACAATAAAGACACAACAAAAACCGAAAATGAAAGACAAAGACAAATTGGGGACACTTGGTGGGAAAGGCGGGAGGGGGAGGGTTGAGGGCAGTTGGGAGCACGGGGGACTGAGGTGATGATGCACTGGTGATACGGTGATGGGGAATACATGGGGATTACAATTGATGTGAAATATATATAAATAAAGGAAAAAAAACTAAAGAAGGATTGAGGCATGACTTCTGGCCTCTGGGGGAAAAAAAAATTGTCCATCCATGCCTCTCTGGTGGACTATGCAGAAGTCTCAGCACTATCACCACTATGGCCTGAGTTTGATCCCCAGCCAGGAAGCTAACCCATTTATGGTGCAACAGATCTCTCCGGTCTCACCTGCTGCTCCCCTTAGCAGTGTATTTCAGCAAAACCCACTTGTTCTGTTCCCCACTCTGTCTCTGGTGAATCACCTCACCCCCCCTCATTTCTGACCTACACCCCAGTTCTTCGTTCCAAAAATAAATATTCAAAAAATGTTGTATCACTCTTTACAAGTATGATTGACCTTACTCTTTATAAGCCATATTTTCAGTAGATAATATGAATGTTCCTATCTTACTAATAAATGAACAGATACTCAGAAGTTTAGGGGATTTTAAGAAATATTTTTAAAATGGTGTAGACGTTGTCACGAAGTCAGTCATGCAATAAGTCTTAGCTATGAGGTTCAAGGCTTTGTGAAACAGATGAGATTTGAATCTTCCATACTGGGTAGGATTTGGGCATTGGCAGAAACATAAGCATAAGAAAGGAACCTAAAAGGAGAACAAAAAGTGTTGCCTGGGGGCTTCCCTGGTGGCGCAGAGGGTTAAGCAACACACTATGAAGCAAACCACAGCCACTGCAGCATGAGTTCGATCCCTGCCACTGGCCAGGGGGGGACCCACATGGTGCGGCAAACCTTTCCTGCTGTGCCCGCTGCTCCCCTCAGCAGTGTACTTCTGTTGATCTGCCTGTTCTGCTCCCCGCTCTCTGTGGTGAATACTCTCCCCCCCTCCCCACCTCTGGCCTGTACTCCAGTGCTTGTACGCATAAATAAATCTTAAAAAAAAAAAAGTGTTGCCTGGGGTCTAGTGAGCAGCTAGATAAGTTGCACAGAACTATGTGCAAAGGAGAGTAGTCAGGAAATAGGTTTGGGGTAAGATGCCGGAAAACTTGAAAGCTGGTTAATGAGTCATAATGTTTCTAAGGCAGTAAAGAACCACTGAAGGTCGGCACAGGCATAATACCCTCAGCTTTTTGAAATAAAGATTATGTATGAGGAAAACTGGGGTATATTCCAGAGGAAGGACATAATTTGTGTCTATGAATCATATAGTAATTACCAAGGCAAAAGATAGTGAGTATGATTTAGAATACTGACCATGAAAATGAACATGATGAAGATGCAAATAGAAATTGGAGAAAATGATGCAATAGATCTTGCATTTGACTGGATGGTCAGGAGAGGCTATTGCTAAAGAGGCTATGTGTTTGTGAAGAAATGAGAGACTCACAATAGCTGGAACTGAGATTCTTCTCTCATGCTCTCTGTTTAAGAGGAGGCTAATTTTGAAGCTGTTTCTATATTACTAAAAATGGAGCATATTGTTTTCATAAACCTTTGTAAAATCTGCTGCATTCCATGGCATATTTGTAAATAATGACACAGTCTCCAGGCAGTTTCTATGCAACATGCTTCACATTACTAACAGAAAGACATCATTAAATAATACTGTATAACAACATTTTTTAAAAGATTATTTATAGAATGGAAATACATTTGTTGGGAATTACTAATAATTTGATAATTACACACTGGCTACACATATATATATTTACCCAATACCAGTTTGGGTTTATTATTCATCTTCAATCTGGAAGTGGTTGTCATTCCAACTATATACAAGCATCAATTTATTCACATATGACCCTAATCAGTATTGATTACATCAAACAAGGTTGGCTGAATGGTCAGAATTAGGAGAATAAATGAATAAATAAGAAAGGCATGAAATACCCTCACTTCCAAAATATTTTGCTTATTCTTCCAAGTCAGCACCAACCCCTAGAAGATCACAGCAAACTTCACTATTGGTCTTCACTGTTGGTCTTCATGGGTCCTCTGAGAAAACTGGGTTGCTGACTTGCTGACCTTACTAGATACCAAGTTCCCCCACTTAGAATTCCCCTCTTAGTATGCTTTCTTGTGAGTGCAAAGGCAAGACAAGGATTTATACACATTGAAATCCAAAGATTTCAATGGGAAGGGAGTGCTGGCCACTGGTCCTGATTCTCCATATTTTTAGGAATGCTAAAAAATCTACTTATTTCCAAATCTCTTCTCCTTCCTCTCACCCACTGACTAAAGTGACAATTAACTCCATGGTATACTGCATTGCCAAGAGAAATTCTATATTAAATGTGTCTGTTGCCTGGGGAGAGTAAAACATTTCCTCCCATTGCTCACCATAGCTGAAGAGAAAACTGCTACCCTTTTCCTGGCAGGCACAAATGTGAGAGAATAGGACTTGGAAGTGGTGGTAGCTATGGGGAATAACTAGGGAGCACTGTGTAGGATGACCTCTGGCTATTCTGAATTGCTCACCACTATTCCATTAAAAAGATTTTTTTTTTAATCCTGATTCTGGTCATCAATCACTTTATTACTTTTCCATGGAAAATCCTCCAATGTTCACAACTAGAATTCTATCCTTTTCTGAAATCTCAGTTCACGTACTCATTTACCCATTTGGTCACACAAACTTAAATCAATCCTCCTGTCCTCTTTCAGTTGCGGAATTGGATATCTCTTCACTTGTCATATTTTCTAACTAGACCACAGCATCCGTGAGACATATTTTGCCTTTGACCAAATGTTTATACCACATAGCACCAATTACACACATTGCATACAACAGCACTCAATAAATCTGATCACTGTATTAATGGATCGATTTCATGAAGAACTGGAATTCTCCCAATATTGAAATAGCTAATAAGTTTGGGCATGAAAATCAAGAACAGTTAAAAAGTCCTCCACAAGCCCCCCACCCCACCTCCGCTCACCTGCCTACCCCACCAAAATGGACATCTACAGAGACAATTATTCCACATAACGATGGACTCTGAAGCAAACATGAGTATTCTCAACTAGTTTTATCTTATGGGATTACAGTTGTTCTGTCACGACTCTTTAATAGTAGCATATGTTCTTTCTTGAAACATTATTTAAATGAGCTTGGTTTATGCAAGTCCCACTAGTCACTACTTATAATTGTACCACTGAAATTACTATAATTCTTGGTCTAAAGAAGCTAATATATTTTCTGTCAGAGTGACAAGAGGATCATCACTTATCTCTGAGCCCTGCATGTAGCACACTCAAGAATGACTTCTTCATCCAGGGACTGGAAAGCTGTATGTTTATTTATGAGACCTTGAGACCAAATACTCTCAGTTCCTGATTGCCGAGTGAGTTATAGAGAAGAAACTTTAATTACCAAAGTCCTCACCAGTTCTAATTTATTTAAGGGTCATTGCTACATTGCTTCCACTGCAATCCACAGAGTTCTAACTTGTTTACAATTGCTTTGCTTTTACTTCAATTACCTTGTTTGACCCAAATCAACCTGTTCCTCTCGAGTTTCACAAAACTAGTAGAGGTATTTAGAGAATTTTAGTGTTTAATTTAGTCACACATGCTTTAAGCTGTTCCTGTTGTCCCAAGTGCCTAGCACTGAGTCTTTATAGGCAGTACTCAGCAGAGTTAGTGAAAGCACAGGAAAAGAATGAGTGGTGCTTACATTTTGCCAGCTGAAGGAATTGAGGTCAGAATTTGAGATATTTTGGCATTTGGTTCAGAAAAAAATGTAAGTGTCATGGAATTTTTGGCTGACAAACTGAGCCAAAATATATGTGTGTGTGTGTATTTAGATGCAATGTATCTAAATATCAATGTATCTAAATATATTATGAGTTCACTTGCCTTTTATTATGAGGTATCTTTTCCTATACATAGCCTATCTAGCAAGTAGATTATTAATTATGGAAGAATTATGTTTGTTTTTCTCAGCACAAAACTTTACACCTAATACTAGATGTTTTATAAATGTGCATACTGATTAATTCACTTCAATTTCTTATCTTTATACAACTTCTTACTTGTATCCCTGTCTCCCAAACCCACAGTCTCTGTGCAGGTCCAATCTGTTGGATGGCATTAGAATGTACAAGATCAGATAGAATCACTCATGTAAACATAACACTAGGGCCATTGGAAAAATTGCAAAGTGGCCAAGAATGTTCCCAACGACCCTTTTTTTTCACCAATTTCCCCTTCTCCACTAAGTACTCACTGATACTTCAGAAAAGATTCTGGTTCACTCATTAATACAAAAGTATATTACATACAGAGTATTAATCTTCACATTTAAAAGAGGATCCAAGGAAAATGTAATACTCGACCCAAAGAAAGAGGCTACTGATAACTAAGTAGCAGATTTATTTCAATTTAGATGATGGCTAACTCTAGAAGATAATCAGTCCTTTCATCTCTCTACTTCTCTATCAGCTTCAAGTGCTAATAAAAGAATCACCATAGTCCCTCTGTGTTCAGGTACATAGTCTACCCTGCCTCTGTCCACTCGAGAGGGAGCATGAGGTTCAGAACCATTACATGCGAGGTCACTTAACAAAGCTCCCACACCTTGATTGCCAGCATGAACTCATTTTTCAGAAATTTGCTTTTCCCTAAGAGGCCCCACCCTGGCCCCCTTGACTATCACCAGCCATTTCCTCCTTAGCATTTTCCTTTTAGAATTCTGCCTCATGCAGATGCTGCAACACCTGTGCCCTTGCTAACTCTGAGAGTGAGCCCCATTCTCTTGAACCTTGTTGCCTCTGCTCTGCCTCCAAAGTTCCCTACCGAGGTTCAGGGAAGGAGCACTACTTCACCTTTGTCTGAGGATCAGTCCTGTTTCCTCTCTCCACTTACTAGGGGGCTGAGGCATGCTTCCTTGAGGCTGAGGTTCAGTAAGCATTGCACCCTGACCGCCACCCCCACCACTGATCATGGGTGCTGCCTGCTAATGGGGAGTGTCACCTGCAGGGAACCACATTAGCCAATTTCTTGCTTCATGAAGAAGTTTGACCACGTCCTCCCTGGTGGCGCAAGGGGTTAAGCACCGCACTGTGAAGCCTCCGCAAACACTGCAGCGCGAGTTTGATCTCAGGCCAGGTTGCTGACCCACATGGCACAGAAGACCAGCTGCTCCCCTCCTCAGTGTGTTTTCATTGATCTGCCTGTTCTGCTCCCCACTATGTGTCTGGTGAGTCCTCTCAAACACACCCCACACCTCTGGCCTAGACCCCAGGTCTTATATACATAATTTTGTTTTGTTTTTTTAATTTTTTTATAAATTTTTTAAATTTACATATATTTGACATCAATCGTAATCCCCATGTATTCCCCATCACCGTATCACCAGTGCACCATCACCTCAGTCCCCCGTGCTCCCGTCTGCCCTCAACCCTTCTCCTCTTCCCTCCCCACCAAGTATCCCCAGTTTGTCCTTGTCTTTTCATTTTTGGTTTTTGTGTCTTTATTTTTGTTATTATTATTATTATTATTATTATTATTGTTCTTATTCCTTTCCTTGATCCTCATTTGGTTCCCTTATATTCCTCCTAGGAGAGGAACCATCTGGTATTTTTCTTTTGCCTTCTGACTTACTTCGCTGAGCATAATCCCTTCCATTTCCATCCATGTTCCTATGAATGCATCTAGTTCTTCATTTTTGACTGCTGAGTAGTATTCCATTGTGTATATGTACCACAGCTTCTTGATCCAATCATCTGTTTTTGGGCATTTAGGTTATAGGGGTGCAGGTATTTTTTTGAATCAGAGTTTTTGTGTCTTTTGGGTATATTCCTAGGAGTGGGATTGCTGGATCCTATGGAAGTTCCATTCTTAGTAGGTTGAGGAACCGCCATACTGCTTTCCACAATGGTTGGACCAGCTTGCATTCTCACCAGCAGTGTAAGAGAGTTCCTTTTTCTCCACCTCCCCGCCAACATTTGTTGTTGCTACTTTTTTTGATATGTGCCATTCTCACTGGTGTGAGGTGGTATCTATCTCATAGTGGTTTTGATTTGCATTTCTCTGAAGACAAGAGAAGTTGAGCATTTTTTCATGTGCCTGTTGGCCATTTGCATTTCCTCTTTGGAGAATTGTCTTTTTAGCTCTTCTGTCCATTTTTGGACTGGATTGTTCACTTTGTTTTTGTTTAGCATAAAAAAATTAAAAAAAAGAAGAAGTCTGACAATAATGGGACCCATGAAAAGAAAAAGCTTCACATACACTGTCCTCCTTCTAGATGGTGCCTCTTTTCTTGCATGGAGGTTAAGGACATCTTGTGATGATTGAGAGTAAAACACAAAATCTTTCTGGGAAAACCATCACAGTCTGCAATCATCACGGCCCATCCCCCATCACAAGAGTCAACACTAGTATATTTCTCAAAATCTGGACTTTTTTACTTTTTCATATCAAAATGCTACAGAACAATGTCTTTCAGCATTCTGACCACCAGCCACAGTAAAAGAAAAACAAAATACATTTCATACCTCATGTAGCACATAGGCATAAAAATATACATAAAGCTAAAAATAAACTAAAAATCACTTATAATGTGTTATACTCTGAAATTTTAAATCCTATTTCATTCTAAAATATCCTGGGATAAGCTAATTGGTTATGCATTTCACTAATGAATTGTTTAATACTGCTTCTAAAATATATCCTTGGCAGCCCCCAAATTGGAATGACTTGACTAGGTTCCCAATAAAGAAGGAACTGCAATCCTAACAAAAAAGCTAATAATTGTTACTGTTTGAAGAATCCATCCTTTTCTGTTTTTGTTTTTTTTAAATAAATGTTTCAGTCCTTCACATACCTACATAATTTTGGGCTTACATTTCCCCCTCTTCATAAGTACACATCCCTCACTCACCCTCCACCAAACCTCCCTTCCAATGCCCTACCCATTCCTTTCCTTCTGCCTCTGGACTCCCCCTTTTAATAACTCCCTCCTCCCTAGTAACCAATATATATTTCACAAAGTTTAAGAATTGCTGTTGCTGTATTTTGACAGTTTATGTTTTTTCATATTCCACAGATAAGTGAAACCACCTGATATCCTTCACTTTCTGATTTCACTTAGCATAATTGATTAACTTTCACTAAAAGCAATAGTACTTACTTTTCTGGGTATTATCTTTTAACCATGCCCTGTAATCACCAAATTGAGCTGTCTTCTCCTTTCCACTTCACATTTGCAAGTTTCTCCTTTACATATTACTACTAGAACAGCACTGTTCAGGTGTGTCACCATTAAGCAAGCCACTACTACAACTAACAGCTATGAAATCTACTGGAGGACTGTAGATTTTTAAAATCTACAGCTTTTTAAAAACAATTTATATTAGCGCTCCCCAAGATCACTGGCAAAGCAGGTATTCTCTATGGAGTATGCCTGGAGGAAATACAAGATGTCCCCAGGACATATTTGAAAACTGGTATTTTTTCCCCCTTATACTGTTGCTCATTTTTGTATAATATTTGATTTTGCCCCTCTCAGGTGTAAATTTCCCACCACCATATTACCCATGAACCATCACCATAGTCCCTTGTGCTCCTCAGTTCCCTGTTTTGAACCCCTCCCTTCTCCTTCCTTGCTGTATGCTGGGTATCTATGGTGTGCCTGCTAGTTTTGTCTTTTTTTGTCTGATCCTTTGTTCAGTTTCCCTATACTCCTCCTATAAGTGAAACCATCTGATATTTTACAAAAACAAAGCAAAAATTCCAATCCAAAAAATGGGCAGAAGAGCTAAAAAGGAACTTCTCCAAAGAGAAAATGCAAATTGCTAACAGATATGTGTAAAAAAAGGTTCAACATCACTTATAATCACGGAAATGCAAATCAAAACCACAATGAGATACCATTGAAAATGGCCCATATTGAAAAAAACTGGCAACAACAAATGCTGGCAAGGATGTGGAGAAAAAGGAACCCACATATACTGCTGGTGGGAATGCAAAATGATCCAACCACTATGGAAAGCTGTGTAGATGACCCTCAAATTACTAAAAATGGAGCTTCCATATGACCCAGCAATTCCACTCCTAAGAATCTACCCCAAGGTCACAAGAACATTAATTCAAAGGGATACCTGCACCCCTGTGTTTACTGCCGCATTATTTACAATAGCTAAGATACAGAAACAACCTAAGTGCCCAAAAACAGTGCCCAAAAAGATATGGTATATATACACAATGGAATACTGCTTGGTAATTTAAAAAGACAAACTCATGAAAGCTTGTACCTTTAAAAGGAAACAAATCATTTAAAAGAAAACTTCTTTGTTTCTGTCCTGAGGTTGCCTCTGGTTGTGTGCCTCACAGTGGACTCCAGGTGCTGGCTGGGAATGGACCACAGTGCACTTTTCGCCAACAAGCGGAAAGGAGTAGTAACTTACAGGTTCATATCTCCAGCTCTAACCTCCCAGGACTGGCAGGGAAGGTTTGCATGTTATAAACATATCATCATTTTCTTATATTCACTTTCCTTTTTACCATGTTTAGTCAAGACAGTGTGCTTTAGGTATCTATCGCTGTGTAATAAATTATTCCAAAATGAAGCAGCTTGAAACAAAAAGCATCTATTATCAACTTAAAACAAGGAACTTAAAGTAGCACATTTCAGAAAGACGGATGCAAAAGCAACTTAATGTGGCTGCTTGTGGCCTACGGTCTCTCAGTGAGGTCAAGCTGCCTAGCACAGCTGCAGTCATCTCAAGGCTCAATTGGGATTGCCCAAACTAGTCACTCACTCAACTGGCTGTTGGCTGGCCTTGATTCAAAGCTGCTGCTGGGTAGAAATCTCCTCACCTTAATATGTGGGTTTCTTCACAGCTTGTCAAACTGTCTTTATGACATTACATTTGGTTTCTCTCAGAGTGAGTGTTTAGAGAAAGACAGCAACCAAGATGGACGCCCCAGTCTTATATAACTTAATCTCAACATTGACATGTTGTTGCTTCTTCTGTGTTCTATTGGTCACTGAGATGAACCCTGACATGATGTGGAATCTTGCTACCACAGAATCTTTTTAGATGCCCTTTTTCTATGATGTATCAACAACATTTTATTTCAACGGGTTACTTTGCTGCCCCTTCCTCCCAACACTCACAGACACACACCCCAACCAGCAGTTTGTAATCTCTTTTTGAGAGGAGAGTGTGGGAGGTAAGGGCCACAGGTCTCTACCAAAAACTGTGGATGTACACCCCAGAAGAATGTACAAATGAACCTTTACAATTCTACACACCACTTCTTAAGTTTAAAAATTCTCTGAAGATTTTCCAAAGACGTCAGGTTCATCAACATTAACAGATACCTTCTTCATGTAATTGTTACACACAGGGATATGTCTGCTGCTGGGAACTTATAGCAGAGTGTACATATAAGTAATGACTAGCAGACTTGTAGAAATCAAACACTAGTGAACATTTTCATTTAGCTAGATATTTAGGTAGAACAGGCAATACTCCTCAGTGCGAAACCCTAAACCTTACTTATGTGGAAGTCCTTGAGAGATAAAGAAGCTTTGGGTACTGATTCTCTCAGGGTGACATAAAGAAAGATAGAGGAATTCTGCTATAAACAAAAATATGGTGTTGCTCCATAGCGTTTGATGATAGCTGAGAATGGTCTACATTTTTGAAACTGTAGTCAAAAAAGTTGAGCTAATTTGATTTTTGTTATAAATCTGTTTCCTGTCTTTCCTTTTCCAGGTTTACATTTTGAAGTCCAGACCCTGAACCATAGTCACTTACCTCAGTCTAACACTTTTATTGAGTTATAATATTCCTTGTCCATTAAAAGTAATTTTCAAGCATATTTCTCAAATAATACTTTCCTCTTCCAACTGGTTATCTAGAAAATCTAGTAAATTCCATTTTCTGGTATCATTTAATAAAACACTTTAGACACAGTGAAAGCATCTAACAGTTAAGTGCCACGTGCACTTCCTGTGCATTCCCATAACATCCTGTGTACATTCTGGCAGAGTACACAGAGGAGAATAAATATAAGTGGTAGTTTTGTTCTAAGTGCTTCTTATTATTTGTCTGCAATTCCACCACTATCTATGAGCTCCATCATGGTAGGACAGCTCTATCTTGTTCATAAGATAGCATCATTATATCTCAAACACCCAGTCCAATATTGGCACACAAAAAGTATGCCATCGGTATTAAATGAACTAAACAATTAAATACATCCATATTCCATAATTCCATATGAAAGGTAAATACATACATGAATCTTTTTTAAAAAAATTTAACTTCTTTATTTATATATATTTGACATCAGGTGTAGTCCCTGTGGAATTTCCACCACCAATTCACCCCTGCACCATCACCTTAGTCCCTTGTGCTCTTCTCACTCTAATTTTGACCACTCTCCCTCCCCCCCACTGTAAAATGTCTCTGATTTATCTTTGTCTGTTTATTTTTATTTTGTTTTGTTTTTTCATTATCCTTATTTATTTTCCCTAATCCTTTATTTGGTTCCCTTATATTCATCATATAATGAAACCATCTGATATTTTTTCTTTTTCCTTCTGACTTATTTCACAGAGCATAATCCCTTCTAGCTCCATCCATGCTGCTGGGAATGGCATTAGTTTATCTTTTTTGATTGCTGCATAGTATTCCAGTCTGTCTATGTACCATATTTTCTTGATCCAGCCATCTATTTTTGGGCATTTGTGTTGTTTCCAAGTCTTACCTATTTTAAATAGTGTTTCAATAAACTAGGTGTATAGGTATCCTTTTGAATCAATGTTTTTGTGTCTCTTGGATAAATAACTAGGATAGAATTGCTGGGTCAAAGAACTTAAAAGATACTTCTCCAAAGAGGAAATATAATCATGAATCTTTTAGGGGTAGAATAAAATGGAAAGTTCTTTGGACTGAGTTGGAAAACTTAATAGTTCTTAGCTATGTAAACAAGGTTCAATCTTTGTGCTGTAACTGATATATCTAATACAGACATAATACATAATAGGCCCACTTTATAGGATTTTGTCAGGATCCAACTTGACAATTAATGTAGAAAATATTTTCTGAACCATAAAATATTAAAGACTGTCATTATTATATTATTACTAATTATACTAAGTGATACTGGGTAGTTGGCAGAGATGCTATATAATGAGATAAATTGATGACAGCTTTCTAAACATAATACTCAGAGAAAAATAGATGCTCACTGGCCTGAAAGTGCCAGAAGAAATACTTCCATGAGGTAAATAAGCAGCCATTTCTATTCTGAAGGCTGAATTCTGTGCTTTTGTCATTATAAAACAGTTATTGATCTTAACAAGTACAGAAGGTACCTTGCAGAAAATAGATATGACAAGGTTCCTGAATACTAGGTTTGCATTTAAACAGAGGTAGAAAACTTGGCCTCAATAATAAAGCTCACACACATCCGTGAACGTATAGGCAAGCATTCCTATCTTTTTCAACTGTATAACCTGAGGGTTGGGAAATCTGTGAGTATATAATAAAAGTCAAATAGTCAACCTTCTGTTATCTCTATTATGTAGGTAAAAATGTTGGTGAATTCATACGTCATAGTCTCTTATAAAAGGGAACTTGAAAATGACTCAGACACATTGCAGAATTAGTAACACTGACAAAGACTTATGTTTCTAATGTTAAAAAAATAAAAATAACTAATCCTTTACAATGTATTGTCAATAGTCAGCAATTCACTATTTGGATTATGTGGTAACCTACCCTAGTTATTAAATAACTGTTTTAATTTTATTCCTTTTTACAAAGTACAAGTTTTCATCCCAATGCGACAGAGGAGACAGCAAATAATTAAACTCATTGAGGAAAAACATTCCAAAATCTCTCTTCAAAGCAAAATGTGGTCTGTTTTATCTTGTTATGTTAGAGAAAAAAAAAAAAACAACACAAAAAAACATCTGTATTCATCTGCATTTTAAACCATCATAAATGTTTCAGGCAGAGTCTTTAAGACTTAATACTTCCCATGGCAAGATGAGACCACAGAGGGAGACATTCCAGAGCTACAGTTATATGCATTATGTGGGAAACTCAATATCAGGACTTGATGAGTTAACTGAAAAATTTAAAAGAATTAAAAAATTCTTTCAACATTTTATTGAAAAAAATCTAAATAAAGAAGTATATAAATCATAAGTATGCAGCTCAATAAACTTGTATAAACTGTACACCATACAACAAACATCTAGATCAAAAACAGTCCCCCACGTGCCCTGTTCTATTCACTGCCCACATACTTACCAAGGGTGACCACTATCCTGATTTCTAGAACCAAACAATAGTTTGGCCTATGCCTATGAATTCTTCTGTGCCTAGCAACCTATGACTGAGAAAGTCATTATTTTAAAACATAGTCGAAATTCATTAATTGGTATGGCTGGTAAGTATAAGTTGTGTATGGCTGGTAAGTATAAGTTGTGTGAATGCATTACAATTTAGCTCTGATTACTTTTTGATGGTACTTTCCATCTTCTATCTATTAGAAATAGTACTACTATCAATATTTCTGTACAGTCTTTTGATGAATAGCTGCACGCAATTCTGTTTGCACCTAGGGGTAGAAATGGGGTATATAGGATAAATTAAATCTGAGCTTTAGTACATACCACCAAACAGTTTTTCAAAGTAAATGTACTGATGTACTTTCACAGATAGTGATAGGGAGTTCTGGTTGCTACACAGTCTTATGACACTAGGTACCATCTGTCTTTTATTTTAGTGATTCTATTAGGAGTATAATGTAATGGAATTGTGATTTTAAGTTTTTGATGATTAGATTAAATACTTATCATGTGTTTATTGAGTATTTTTCCTCTTTGAAAGTGCCTCTTCAAGTCTATTGCTCATTTTCCTATAGAGATGTCTCTTTTGTTCTTACTGATTTATGGTTCTTTACATATTCTTTTATTTTTTTTTAAGATTTATTTATGCATACAAGAACTGGGGTACAGGTCAGAGTCCAGGGAGGTGAGAGGATTCACCAGAGACAGAGTGGGAAGCAGAACAGGCAGACTGACTGAAACACACTGCCGAGGGCAGCAGTGGGCGAGGCCGGAGAGGTCTGCACCATGTGGGTCCCCTCCCTGGCTGGCGGCAGGGATCGAACTCGTGCTGCAGTGGTTGCAGTTTGCTTCATAGTGCATTGCTTAACCCACTGCGCCACCAGGGAGGCCTTGGTTCTTTACATATTCTAAAGTCACATCTAGTATGAGTTTTGTATTCTTAAATCTTTAGTGTAAGATGATAAGGTTCCATTACATGAATAAATTACAAGCAGAAAATGAAGTGTCTGAAATTACTTGGTTAACATTTATCAAGCATCTACTACATGCCAGATGCTATGCTAGGCTGTCTGGAAATTTTTCTCACACTTAGCCCCTTGCTTTAACAAATTACATGATAAATTATAACTATAGAATTTCACATACAATGAATTTTATTATAGTATCTTTATTTTAATACCCAAGCTCAAAAATTTCAAGACTTTTACTTCTAAAGTCTGAAAATCAACCCAACCAAATCAAATAGCTCATACAGCTTTGAATTAAAGGGAAAAAATTAAAGAGAAAAATTAAATGTGCTTATTAAACTTATTAAATGTGCTTTGGCCTGTTGTCCCAGCATGCAGGTGAAGTGTCACAGTTTCTGGTCAAGGATATGAATTATGAGAGAATAAAAAATTTATTTGGTCACATTTACATATAGGAGATGCTGGAGACAGCTAGAAATGGAAATATGTCAAACAAACCAAGAATCAAGGATACAGTATTTAAAACTGCCAGGGAAAGAATCCAGAAAGAACTTTTTTTTTTCTGGATACTAGATTAGCCACACAAGGCAGAACCATAGTCATTATTGCTTCTACCACTTCCTGGGAGATGGCGCTGTTTTCTAAGACCAGTTAGATAAGTTTCTCACTCTGTTCTCCCAATCAAATTCAAATATCCTTTATTAGTCTCTGCCCAAGTTTACTTGATGACCATTTCACTAGCACTAACTAAAGAAAATATAGATGTGGTTATGAAGTCTAAGTAACTCATGCCATCGCTGACCAAAATCTAAAACTGAAAACATTTTTGATAGTTGAAAGGATATGCTAATATTCCTGAGAGTTTAGGTCTTTTTATGCCCCTACAGTGAGACTCCCAGAGAAGTCACAGAGATGTGCTAAAGAGAGACCTTGTCTTAGTTTTTTATTCTGTAACCTGTAGAGAACAGCATTTAGCTCACAAGGGTCATTCTGGGAATTCAGTAAATTAGGTATCATTTTACTCCTAAGAAGTTTCAGTGATGTGCTGAAATTTAATTTTACTTAGAAATTATTAAGTTACATATTAATTCTTAAATAATAAGTGATATTAGCTAGCATTCATTCTACATGTAAAGCCACAAATCCATAATTTAAAATAGAATCAGTTCTAAATTATTACTATCTAACACAAAGTGGATTAAAAATATTTTGAGATTATTTTTTCTAATTATAGAATTTTCATTCTAGAAAACCTGAAAAATGAAAGTACAGAGAAATATATAACAAAATTATATATAATTCTCTCTCCCTTTGTTTCCATTAATATTTTGGCATAATTTTTGCCCACTACTTCTATTATACTTTTATAATGAAATCACATATCCCAGATTTTTACAATTTTTAAAATTAATTTAAATTCATGGTATCAGCTTCTCCGTGTTTAAAATGAAAACTCTCAGCAAAAGTATATCTACACCATGAAAGTGATCATTCTGCCCAATTTCAGGCATTTAGTAATTTTTTTAACTACTTTTGCTAAAAAGTGTTGAAGACTTTTGTGCAGCAAATGCTACTTTTTAATTCTGGAATTTTTTTCTGTATATATTGCAAGAATTAAAGTGAAATTGAGGAATATTTTTAATAATACACATTTTCAATATACTTTCCAGTGAGATATTTTTCAACTTTTATGAATGTCTGTTTTATTTCATCCTCATAAACATTAGGTATGCGTTGTTTTGTGTATGTTTCACTCATTCATAGATGAAAATGTTAACTATTTTTACTTGTTTTAACTTTCATTCATTTTTAGCAAGGAGAGTATGTTTCAATTATTTATCAGTCATATGAACTTCCCAATTGCATCTACACATTTATTTACCCAAGTGTTTTTGAGTATTTGCTAAGTGAATGACACTTTTCTAGCATTCAAGAAATATCAATGAACAAGGGAAAGAAATTCTCTTCCTTCAGAAGCTAATGGGAAGAAACAGTCCATAAACTACCATGAAATATGTTAAGTACAAATAAGTATCACAAGGGAAAATAAAAAAGGTGAAGAGTTAGAGAATGTAGCATGCATTCTTTTAGACAAGTGGTTATAGAGACTTCTTTCTAATGAAGCAGAACTTAAGAAAAAATATCTGTGAATTTTCTGTTCACTTTCTTTGCCATTGATTTATAGGAATCTTCTCTTTTATGATTCCAAAAAGAAAACCAATCTTTGGAAAAGCATCTATTTAGCTATCCTGCCCATTTTTTTAATCGGGTTTTTGTTTTCTTTTTATTGAGTTATGTGACTTTGTGGATTTTAGGTATCAGCCCCTTGTCAGATGTGTGGTGTACAAATATTTTACCCCAAACTGTATGATGTATTTTTGTTTTAGTAACAGTTTCTTTTGTTGTATGGAACCTTTTAAGTTTGGTGGAACCGGAGGACGTTATGTTAAGTGAAATATTCAGAAGAAGACATTCCATATGGTGTCACTTACGTGTGAAATATGGAGAAACCAGACAAAGGGTCAGATCAAGCCAAGTCAATAACAAACCCTAGAAATCTGACTGTAGAATTGAGGCTATCAGATGGGGAGGGAGAGAGGCTAGAAGAAAGCAGGGAGGGAACTAAATGGACAATGGTGAGGGACTACAGGTATTTAGGTCAACGGTATGGCGTGATGATAATACCTGAAGAGTAAGAGCCTATACCTCTAAAACACAAACAACATTGTAAACTAATATTACATAATAAAAAATCTTAATGAATATCATGCAAAATGTAAATAATAAGACAAAAAGACCTACAATACTATTTCTTATAAATAAAAATGTGATATATTACTATCTATATTCCCACATAATGTACAACCAGATATATATACCTAGATAATCTTAACAAGTAAGCTTTGCAATTTATACATCTGTGTAAAACTAGTCATAATAATTTAATCTTGATCATTCAGTTCAGTTTTTCACTGAATATAGAAAAAAACAGATGGTTTGGGAACAAACACTATGAAGGAAAAATTGGTGCTAATTAATAGTACTAAACTCATAAAGTTATTGTGATAATTACGTGAAGTCCTTGCATGATTACCTTGGTGTCTAGTACATTTACTCAATAAATATTTCAATATTTTCATATTAACTTAATTAGCATCATATACTACTCAACTGGACCTAGTAAGCCAAACTTAATTCTCATCTCTTTCTTGCATTGGCTTCTGGGAACTCAAGAAACAAGTAAACTGTCAAGAGAAACTATTGTGACATTGACACTATTTAAAACTATAGCAATATATTTAGACTCTGAAAAATATAGCGGTTATCAGAGAGGGGAAGGGGAAAGATGTTAGCCTAACAGTGGGAATGACTCTAAAACTTTGGTTGCAGGTGAGGTGAGCCTCATACATATGACAGAGGTCGAACTGTAACCCTGAAATTCAAAGGTTTACAAATAAATGGTGAATAAATAAAATTTTATTTCTAAAATTTATAGCAGTGAAGAAATCTAATCTGCTCTCAAGTTTCTATGTACAAATGAACATCATTTGAAATATTAGAGCTTTATATCAAATTTAGTTATATGTTGTAGTCCTCTAAAAAATGCTGGGAATCTGGAATTCATCAAAGATATTTTGCAGGGACTTTTTCACCAAAAAAAATGCTAATAAAAAGACTAAATACATCAGTAAAAGTGAGGAAACATTTTAGCTATTCCATTTATTTATTCAGGTAATTATTGAGTTTACTTCTTCATTAAACCTCTTTTCTAAACTATCACATTTCATTGTTTCATCTAATAAAAAACTTCTTTGATCTGAGATGAAAATTTTTAAATCTACTGTTTACCCACTATCTTCAATATTATAACCCTATGAGCACTTATTTTTAAACAAATGGAACACAAGCCACCAATAACATACTTCTCACCTAGCTCCTAAGTATTCTTCACTTCCTCTTCACATCTGATACTCCGTGCCCTATTTGTGGGCACGTACCATTGAAAATTTGAAGTTTCTATCCTTTAAAAGAACTAACTTAAAATTCAGCTGTCATTTTTAAAAACTATGAAAACATAAATCTATGAATGGGTCAATAAAAACACTTCGAAGCAGGGCCCAGGTAACATTAGCCATCAAATTCATCATGATGTGCTTGGCACAAAAGAGTTTCTTAATGAATTATCCATTAAGATGTCAGATAAATTAATTGGCATGGATTTTTCTAGAAGAAAGTGGAAGGAGAAATAGTTAAGAGCCCGGGAAGCTAACGGAAATCAATAAATATTGAAAAGAGGTCTGCAATAACTGTCTTGGCTTCTTTCCACTTTTTGGACTTTTTTAAACTTGTTATTTTGTTCTTCAAATCTCACACACTTACTCTTCTGGGAAAGTATAGTATACAAGTTGACTTCAGAGTCCATTTTGGCTTTCAAATCCTAGATGGGAATTCTACACTAAATATCAAAAACTGCAGTTTCATCTTGCACTAACTTCACCCAAGTGTCCCTTCTTCCTTATGGAACAATCTTTAAAAGAAACTAAGTGTCTGGTCAATGTAAGAGTTAAGACTATAAAAAGAGGGTATCTTATTATTTACTTTCAATCTGAGAAAAACTTCTGGTATAAATCAATACACTTGAAATTGCCACTTCCCATTCCTAAACTGCCCCACCTACTGGCAAGAGGTGTGAATAGCAGACATTTTCTGGATTTAGTTGAAGAAACCCAACAATTTCCCTTATCTGTGCAAATTTACAGCTTATACTTGAAAACAAGATTTCTCTTCACCACCCTACCCCCACCCTTCACAGTCCTACACTCCATTCAAGACAACTGCTAGACTATTCCAGGACAAAGCAGTCATAGGCTCACACTCACTATTGAAAAAGAACATGGGTTAGAATTCAGTACTGCCATTTGCAAGGTATGAATTCAGATACTGTTAAATCTGTAATGACATCATCTGCATTAGAGTTGAAGGTTTGAAGGGATGTTCACATGAGAGAACAGATGAAAGTGTTTGGCACATTCTCCTTCTATTCAGATTACAGAGGAAATACCAACCACTATCCACTGTCCACACTGCACAGAAGAGGAGACTGCAGTGCAATAATATTAAATGATTTTCTAAATTTAACATACATCATTAGTGGAAGAATCCATGTCCATGAGAAAGAGACTTCTTCCACATCTCCCTGCATCCATGACCTCTGGGCAGCCTTATCCATCATTACTTTCTAACAAGTAAATCCTCATGGTCTTTTATACTTAACAAGTGCAAAGCCATACTATGCCTTTAGAAGCTAAAGGAAAACAAAGTGAAGGAAGGTCATATTTTTAAGTTAGAACCTTGTATTAGGAAAAAAGAAATTAGAATATATGCCAAATAAAACATAGCACAGTATTGTAAAAGGAATTTCAGTGAAGTAGATTTACCCAGCATGCCCCATATCTGGCAGATTAAAATACTGTATAAATTAGTAATATCTTCCAGAGTCCAGGTTTGGAGTCAGTAACTGAAATTAGGGCCTCCCTGATGGCCTAAGGGTTAAGTCTCAGTCTTATCACCATTGCAGCCAGAGTTCAATCCCCGGCCAGGGAGCTGACCCCTATGACGGAGCAGACCTCTCCTGTCTCACCTGCTGCTCCCCCCTCAGCAGTGTATTTCAGTAGATCCGCCTGTTCTGTTCCCCACTCTGTCTCTGGTGAATCCTCTCACCCCTGCACCTCTGGCCTACACCCCAGCTTTTATATGCATAAATAAATAAATAATTTTTTAAAAAACTGAAATTAACGATGGTCTTTTGAAAGGCTTTCCATTATTCCTCCATATTATCTTAGAGTTGGCTACTTTGTATCTCAGCAACTGAATTTGATAAGAGTCCACTATATCTCTAAAGACCTATCTGAAACCCATTCTTGGGTTTTTCTTTTGCTTTGAGGTATTTTCTTTGTACTTATACTATTTGGGTTGCTCTGGGATGTGTGTATGTGACTTAAATCTTAGTAGTAACAGTGAAACTAAAAAATGTCTGTCTAAATTTGTTTCCCAACCATGTGATACAAATTTATGATTCTGAAAAGCATCATTAGTTCAAGTGTGGTCTTCAGGTTATCTCTATCTGAAAACACCTAGATAGCTATTAGCTATGGAGATTCATGACCCCTTCCCAGACAGTGATCAATGTCTCTGAATGTGAACTTCAAAACACTTATTTTTAAGCAATTATTCCTGGTGATTCAACTACATATTAAATTGTGAGACTCACTTCCAGGAGGGTAAAAAAGATGTCATCTATCCACAAAAGGCAAAGGAAGAAATTAACTTTCTCCTCCCAGAAAACCCAGCCTTTGACACCCTTTCCACCTGGCACTACATACTGAGTGTAGAACCCCTCAAGTTAATGAGGTAGCAGGATTTTAATGATTTGTTCCTAGTCTTTGTCCTGAGAACAAATTACATAGAAACACAAACAGATGGTTTTCAGTTATCTATTTTTTAAACAATCTAAGTAAATTGAAAATACAATGTGTTATTATGAAACAGCAGCTGCACCAAAACCTACTAAACTAAAATTCAAGGTCATTTTCAAAGGAGAAAAAGGTAAATGGGTTTAAGTATCTCTTTTTAATTAAAAGCCTGGATTAAATCCAGGACTCATTCTAATGTTTCATAAATAGCTTTGATCAGTTGTTACAAAATGTAAGAGTGCTTCCCTTTTCTCCTCTCCATCATTATCATTCACTCCATTCTTTAAATTTGTGTCCCTCTTGTCTTGTTACTTATTATTCTGGATCTTCACCTATTGAAAAGTTTCTTGAGTCCATTTCTACATATTGTCTCACCAGGCAGATTTAGCTGCACATCATTCATTTCTTCTGAGAAACTTGGTCTCTTTAAAAAAAAAAAAAAGATTTATTTATTTATACATACAAGAGCTGGGGTACAGGCCAGAGTTCAGGGAGGTGAGAAGATTCACCAGAGACAGAGTGGGGAGCAGAACAGGCAGACTCACTGAAACACACTGCTGAGGGGAGCAGCAGGCGAGGCAGGAGAGGTCTGCTACACCATGTGGGTTCCCTCCCTGGCCAGGGGCAGGGATCGAACTCGTGCTGCAGTAGCTGCGGTTTGCTTCATAGTGCATTGCTTAACCCACTGCACCACAAGGGTGGCCCTGAAACTTGGTCTCTTGAGCAGCCTTTTGTCTCACTCTTTTCTCTTTCTGATAGGAAATACAGTTTTACATTTACCCAAGTACAAAATCATTGTGTGGGCTTGGTCCTATACAGAAAAAAGGGAGCAAATTACTAGGTGATCCCAACCTTTACTAAATCTTCTCTTGTGATGATTGTAATAATTACCCTCATTATTTCAAGAAAGCACTGGTCTCTGCTGTAGCAATACTTTGAAGAGGAATGATGGAAATGGAAAGGGAATGACCATATTGTGAAAGGGAATCTTTTTTATTCAATGTGCCTGTTAGTTAGCACTGCCAAGATTGTAAACTTAGATTTTTCCAGCCTGTAATATAAAAAAGGTACCATTGTTCACCTTTTCAAGCTTTAGGATAAGCAGGAGAGTCTTCCTCAGGGGTAAGGCTGAGGAAAAGGATATTGACACTGAGTAGGAAAGATGTAGAAGACTTTAAAAAAGATGATTCTCAGTGTGTCCCATTCCCTTGCAGGATATCAGGCCAAACCACAAAAAAGAAGTTATTGGAGAGGGAAGCATTCAAGCAGCATCCATCTGGTAGAGCCAGATCTACTGGTTGGCAGACCCTTTCCTAGAATGAAGATGCCATTTAAGTAAATATGCCCGGGCCCGCCCTGGTGGCGCAGTGGGTTAAGAAATGCACTATGAAGCAAACCGCAACCACTGCAGTATGAGTTCGATCCCTGCTGCCGGCCAGGGGGGGACCCACATGGCGCAGCAGACCTCTCCTGCTGTGCCCATTGCTCCCCTCAGCAGTGTGTTTCAGTCAAATCTGCCTGTTCTGTTCCCCACTCTGTCTCTGGTGGATCCTCTCACCCCCCACATTCTGGCCTGTACCCCAGTTCTTGTATGAATAAAAAAATAAATCTTCCAAAAATAAATAAATAAGCTCAGTGAAATAAGTCAGAAGAAAATAAAATACTGGATGGTCTCCTTTATAGGAGAAATATAGGGAATCAAGGGGAAAAAATAACAACAACAACAACAAAAACCACCAACAAGACAAAACAAAAATAAGTGGACAGCTACAAAACTGACATTCTGCAGGGAAGAAGGAGGGACTAGGATCAAGGCTGGAATGGGAAGAGCACAAGGGACTATGGTGATGGTGCACAGGTGAATTAGTGGTGAAAATTCTATGGGGACTACACCCAGAAAAGAAAGAAACATTGTAAGAAAAAGTTTAAAAAAAAAAAAAGAAAAACAGTAACCTCAAAATACTTCAAAGTTGCTTTTAATACCCCTAATTTCTAAACAGTGATTCTCCAGTTTCTCCTATTCTTCTTCTTTTTGTTTCTAAGGAAAATCATTAGTTAATAAAAATATTTCTCCCCAAACTCTTAACATGAAGATAAATCAAGTAATGGGTTAAGATGGATTAACAAATTTATTCCTAAATTATAAATAGTTCTACTAGTAAATATCAAGTAAAGAATAAAGCTAAATATTCAAAAGAATAACGTTTTCAAAAAAAAATCTTTAATTACAACTAACAGAGAAGTCACCAAATATACAAACAAAGTGAAACTGCAGGTGAATTCTTTTCTTTTTCTTCTTTGATTCAAAAGCTCTCACTTCCATTTAAAAGATTGATTATTTAATACATAGTGTGAAAACTATGGGAAAAAGAAAACAGCTGAAAATCTATGTTACTCCTGAACCATATATATCTTGAGATACAAATATAAAAATATTCCAAATCCAAATAAGTTATTTTGGTATCATCCATTGCTCTATTCCCCTTCATTACTATAAAGACAGATTCTAAAAAACATTGAGAGAAGGCAATAATAATAAACTGTTAATTTCTATTTCTACAGATTTTAGCATAACTTAATATCATTTAATTTTTTTGTGAGCCCACAAATTACTTTTACTTTGCCCTATTCTACAAGACTAAGACACTAAATATCAGGTGAGTTTTATAGAAAACTGTTCACAGCTTTCATTCTACCCTCTCTTTTTTTTCTGCTGCATTTCAACTGTATAATTTACACTGACCATGATTTTTTTATTGAAACTATATTAAAGTGAAACCTTATTAAAACTTTAAATTTTCAGAATAAAGAAAATTTAAGTAGCAATGAGCAGAAAGGAAATCCTACCTTTATTTTGGAGTTATTGTGTGTAGGATGGTTGAATGCTAGGTTTTCATCATAACCCTAGGTGTTGTAGTTATTATAATTTATATCATTACAAATGAGCCAGCTAAGACTCAGCTTAGTGAAGCAATGTCTAGTTATAGGTTGACCTCTGAACATTGGCCTACACCATACCAAGGATTGAGAATGAAAGGGAAAAAAATTTAAAAAGAGGGAGGGTGAGTGAACAGATTATAGTCAGATTTAAGGTTTTCTGTTGAAATGCCTTCCCCATTAACTGATAAAAATGTTTTTTTAATCTACAAAAAGGATAATAACACTATCTACTTCATAAGGCTATTGTGAGTCTCAAATAAGGTAATGTTTGTGAAAATTACTTTGTAAACTGAAAAGCACCATAGAAAGTTTTTATATACCAATTATCATAATGAGGTCTCCATACACAGATGAAAAGAACACTTGATAAGAAAATTAAAATGCTTCAGAAAAACTATGATGATAACAAAGATGAAATAACAGAAGAGAGTATCATACCAAATTACAATGAATTGTTTCTATTATTCTGAGCTTACTTTTATCTCTGACTCTTTAGTTTCTTATATTCAATATTGGAAACATGAGTTACTTAACTTTTAAAAAGAAAAAATAACTAGAAGAGCTTAAGAAAATAGAAAATCCTGAAAGATGTAAAACCTAATCATGAAAATATTTTCAAGTTTTGGGATCAAAATTTGAAATGTTCTTGGTTATACATTTCAGAGTCATGATTGTTGAAATTAACTACTTTCTATTGAGATGCTATAAATCATTTTATTGCCAGAAGCTAAATTATAGTGAAATTAAAAAAAAAAAGAATAGTCCATCTATCAAAGAGGAACTAGAAAAATCATAACTTGTGGATATGTACAAAGACTGAGTGCAAAGGCTGAGCAAATGTAGAATACACAAATCAACTGTAAGTGTTCTTGTATACATGCTAGCTAATGACCACCACAATGAGAGAGCAATCCTTTCTAGAACAAAACAAAACAGAGAAACCTACTTATACCTCTAGGTAGATAAAGTTGAATTCTGAAATTATCTCTTGCAGACATGTTAAAAAAATAATAACTTTCTCAGAGAGGCAACACTGATGAAGACTGCTAATAGTTTTAGGACTTTATGAAAACATTTTCTACTGAAATAGAACAAAGAGATAAATTAAAATTTGGTCAAGGAAACAATGAAAGTTTAATTTAAACAAAATACAAAACTTAAGTAAAATAAATATGTTGATCTGGGGTCAGAAGAGGAGTTACTTCATCCAAGGAGTGATTTAAATGAAAACCCTTAACCTAAACATGCTTTAGAAAATCCCTTTTCCAGAAAGAATGAAAACATATCTAGACAAATCCATTCAAATCTGAAAAGCCATGCTCTAAATGAAGCTTTTGGGAAAACACATTCAAAAGATCACATGATCCATACGCCAAGTATCTGGGATAAATTACTGTTTGTAAAGGTGCCATTTTACAATCTATTGAAATTTATAAGAATAATACTGAGTATATTAATTTTATTCATCCCTACATCCAGACAGCAAGACTAAAATTCATTTTTGATCAATATGTATGCCTATAACTTTAAGATTTTTTTTATTTTTATTTTTTATTAGATTTATTTAATTGAACTTGACATCATTTGTAGTCCCCAGGGAGTTCCCACCACCATTTCACCCATGCACCATCACCTCAGTCCCTTGAGATATTTATGCCCTCTTCTCTGTCTTTACCCTCCCCTCCCTTCTCCCCCCAGGATCCCTTTGGTTTATCTTTGACCTTTTGATCTTATTGAGTTTTTGTTTGTCTGTTTGTTTGTTTTTGGTTGTAATTGCCCCTTTTCTTGAGCTTTCTCTTGTTTTTTTTTCCTTTTTTATTTTTTGTTGTGGTTGTTCTTTCACATTCCTCCTAAAAGTGAAGCCATCCAACATTTTTCTCTTACATTCTGACTTGTTTCACTGAGTATAATTCCTTCTAGCGCCATCCATGTTTCTATAAATGCCCCTAATTTCTCATTTCTGATTGCTGAATAATATTCCATCGTGTATATGTACCACATCTTCTTGATCCAGTCCTCTACTTTTGGGCTTTGGGGTTGTTTCCAGGTCTTACCAATTATAAATAGTGCTGCAATATACATGGGGCTACAGGTACTCTTTTAGATCAGTGTTTTTGTGTCCTTTGGGTAGATCCCTAGGAGTGGGATTGCTGGATCATATGGTAGTTCCATCCCTAGTAGACCGAGGAACCTCCATACGGTCTTCCATAGTGGTTGGATTAACTTGCATTCCCATCAGCAGTGTAGTAGAGTTCCTTTTTCTCCACATCCTCGCCAACATTTATTGTTGTTGTTTTTTTTTTTTTTTTTTGATGTGTACCATTCTTACTGGTGTAAGGTGGTACCTCATTGTGGTTTTAATTTGCATTTCCCTGATTATGAGAGATGTTGAGCATTTTTTCATATGCCCATTGGCCATTTGTATGTCCACTTTGGTGAAGTATCTTTTAAGTTCTTCTGCCCATTTTTTGATTGGGTCATTTGCTTTGATTTTCTTGAGTCTTATGAGTTCTTTGAATATTTTTGTGATCAATCCCTTGTCAGTTGTATAGGGTGCAAAGATTTTTTCCTAATCAGTGGGGAGTCTTTTCATTTTGGTTAATGTTTCTTTTGCTGTACAGAAGCCTTTTAACTTGATATAGTCCCATCTGTTTATCTTCTCTCTCATTTTTATTGCTTCAAAGGCATTACTGAGATGTATGTCTTGTAGCGTTTTACTTGTGTTTTCTTCTATATATTTTATAGTTTCAGGTCTTACATTCAAATCTTTTATCTATTTTGAGCTGATTTTTGTACATGGTACAAGGTAGTGGTCTAGTTACTTTTTTTTTTTTTTTTTGCATGTGGCCGACCAGTTTTGCCAGCACCATTTATTGAATAAGCTGTCCTTGTTCCATTGTATATTCTTTCCTCCTTTGTCAAAGATCAGGTGTCCATATATGTGTGGTTTTACTTCTGGGCTTTCTATATGGTTCCATTGGTCTGTGTGTCTATCTTTGTTCCAGTACCAGTACTATTGCTTTGTAGTAAAATTTGAAGTCTGGGAGTGTAATACCGCCATTCCCCTTCTTTTTAGCCAGGAGAGTTTTGACTAATCGAGGTTTTCTGTGTCTCCATATGAATTTCATCAATATTTGGTCTATTTCTTTGAATAATGTCACTGAGATTTTTATTGGAATAGCATTGAATCTATAAATTGCTTTTGGAAGGATGGCCATTTTGATAATGTTGATTTTTCCTATCCATGAGCAGGGGATATCTTTCCATTTCTTCATATTTTCTTCTATTTCTTTTAATAGTGTTTTATAATTTTCTCTATATAGATCTTTTGCTTCTTTTGTTAGGTTTATTCCCAATTATTTGATTTTTTTGGCCTCAATTGTGAAAGGAATATTTTTCTTGATTTCTTCTTCTTCAGATTGGTTGTTTGTATATAGGAAGGCTACTGACTTTTGTGCATTGATCTTGTAACTTTAAGATTTTGAAACTGCATATTTTTATAACTTATATAGAATTTTAGCACTTTCTACATTTTCTATACTATTTCAAATACTTGTTTTAGGCTTTTTAGGAATAAGTGCCATTCTTTTTTGTAGCTAATTTATTCATCCATCAAATAGGAATGATAGTATAGCATCTATACTATGGTTTATATATATTAGCAAATGTATATAAAGTGCTGACAATAGGCATGCAAAAAATTGACTTACAAAATATTGTACTACAAAATTATTTTATAGGATAATTTGAAATAGTATGACCTTATGCCAAGCATCCAATACAGCCTATACACATACATATTTATAAATATGCAAGTGTGTAAACGTATATATAAACACAAACACTATTTTAATCTCCCCAAACATTCAAATTTCTATAAGCAATAATAATAAAAATGTTAAAAATAATAATTAACAAAGCCCTCTACCCAGAAAATTGTAACATCAAAACCTTTCCAGTATTTCTGGGGACACACAAGGGAGAATTTCTTTCATACACATAGCTGATGTCTACATAGCCCTCTGAATCCTGTCTCAGTGCTACTGCCTTCATTACTTCCTCACTCCGTTCTTCCCCACCTTGTCTTAAGTATGAAACAGCCCTCCTTTGCCTCATTTTCTGGAATAAAATTAATAATTAATTATTTATTAATAATTTATTAATTTGTTACAATTAATACTATTGTAATCACAGAGGTTTAAGAAAAAGTTTGAGGAAAGTAAAAAAACAAAAACAAGAAAAGTAAAACCAGCTTAGCCCTTCTTAAGTGGTTTCAACCAGGCCATCTTTGCTATGGGGCAGCAGGTAGCCCTTCTCCTAAGCCTTGCCTGCAGCCACAGGTCTCAATTCCTGTGGGGACTTTCTTACATGTGCTCACTTCCTAGAGGCTTTCAGAGCTCTCTGCCTTTTCCCTAAATCATGTCTTTCTTGAGCAGCCAGTGTGCAATTTAAAAAATTCTAATACATTATTATGCAAAAGAATATATCGTCTTTGATTTATACCTCTGGTTTCAAGAAGCCTGAGGGTTAAATATCTTTAAGTACTAAAATGTATTAATATGTTGTATATATCATATAATATATACAATTCAAATATCTTTCTAAACATAAAACACTTCCATTTTCTGTCATACTGCAGAATGCAAAAGCATCTGGGGCTTATACTGTAACTGTTGTCCAAATGTATAGATAACTATAAATACAGATAATAATTGACATGTTATAATTTCTTTTCATCAGATACCTAGTATAAGAATGCATGAGCATATGAGCAGATCCCTCAGGTACATCTGTGAGGTTCAATAGTGTAGTGATGAAAGTAAGGTACTTGGAATCAGAAGACTTAGAATCCACATTTCTAACTATATAATCATACAAACTCAATCTGACCAAAGCTTATTTTGAATTTCTGTAAAAGGAGGGCAAAAGAACTACTTATCTTACCTCTAAGATTTTTTAAGGAAAAGTAAAGGAAATGTTTGGACAGTATATTAAAACAATATGCATTTTATAATTGCATATTGATATTCTTGTTATTAGTCTGCATATCTAGTACAAAAACCTAACATTTCATACAATCAGCTTATATACAAATTATATATACATAAACAAACTTTGCTAAAATTATTCTTTTAAAAAATTCAGTGAATTATGATTATAATAGGAATTACACATATACTCAGCTTTTATTTTGTGAATTTAGTCCTTAGAACTAGTTAAATTCTAATCAAAGGGAACTGTGAAAAGATATAAAAACTAGACAGGGGCATCCCTGGTGGTACAATGGGTTAAGTGCAGCACTATGAAGCAAACTGCAGCCACTGCAGCACGAGTTCAATACCCACTGCCGGCCAGGGAGGTAACCACATGGCACCGCAGACCTATCCTGTCTCACCCACTGCTCTCCTCAGCAGTGTGTTTCAGTAGATCTGCCCATTGTGTTCCTCACTCTGTCTCTGGTGAATTTTCTCACCCCCTGCACCCCGGGCCTGTACCCCAGCTCTTGTATGCATAAATAAATAAATCTTAAAAACAAAAAGCTAGACATAGCATAATACTTATAGGAAAAAATAAGTGCTGTCACAGAAATTGATAATGTAACAAGTATCAGTAGCTTCTATATACAAGTTATATGATGGCTACTCTGGTATATTTTAATGACCTTGCTGAAAAAACAAAAATAAGGTGAACTCAGGTCTTTGGAAGAAGAGTTAGGAGGAAGTCTCAGGAAAATTCAGCAGACGGATAAATGCTGTACACTTATTGCTTATTTAGATGTTGGAAGGGATCATAAGTGAGGAGTAAATGGAGGTTCCTAGGGCTCTTACTTAGGCCATTGGATTGACAGCAGGAGCTGCCAAACAATCCAGAATAGAGAAGCAGCAGCACATTTAGAGAAGAGGAAGGACAGTAAATGACTCTAGTATGGAAAATGTCCCGTGGATGTATTAGTATCTAACCTGCAACTGAATACAGTTCTGGGTCTAAATGCAGAAATCTGATTGAGTTGAACAAGAAAATTTAGAATAATCTAATACAAGACACTTAAAATCAGGAAAGGAGATGAGATTCTTAAAATATCATGTGAGTCAAGTACAGACTTTTGGGGGACAGCATTGTTCTGGGGCATACAAAAATAACCAACAGAAAGATGAATACAGGAATTGTCAAAAGAGATATGCAAGACCTAGCTCCACAGACCAGGGCAAACAAAAGATATAACTGAAATTACAAGGAGCATGTATGAGAGGGGAGGTAATTTACTAAATCCTCTGTGAAGATAGAGAACTTGGTATTGAATTAGATGAACAGCTTTATCCTCTCAGTCTTTAAAGGTAAGCAAAAAACGTGAGAGATATACATGTTATTTTGAGATGTCAGAAGAAATAATCTAGGATGGCTGACCCTCAGAAAGTATTTTAACTTCATACTTTAAATGTGTTCTTGCTGGGCATAGAAATTGTTTTGTTTTGTTTTTTCTCATTCAGTACTTTAAAGATGTCACTCCTTTGTCCTCTTGTTTGCACAATTTATGAGTGTAAGTCTTCTGTAAGTGTTGTCCTTGTTCTTATGTAGAAAATTTGTCTTATTTTCCCTGACTGCCTTCAAGATTTTACATCTTTAGATTTTAACATTTGAGTAAGATTTGTGAATTGTTTTGGCTTTGCTTGGTGTACTCTTAGCTTTTGATTGTGATTTGGTACATATCACTAATTTCACAAAAGTCTCAATCATTAATTTTCCAAACATTTTGTCTGCACCACCTTTTCTTCCTTCTCTTTTCTGTGATTTCAATTATGCATATGTTGTACCATTTAATAATGAGTACTGTGCTATGTTCTCTCTCAGTGTTAGTTTTCTATCTCTTTTTCTCTGCGTCTCTTTCTACTCCATTTTCTCTATAATTAGTTTGGGTTATTTCTACTGACTTATTGTCAGTTCCTCTGACTTTTTTAGTTGTGTCAAGTCTACTAATGAACTCAGATTTTCTGTTGCTCTGTTTTTATTTCTCACATTTCCATTTGATTCTTTTTTATAGTTTTTATTGTTCCTGCTGCAGTTACCTATCTGATCTCACATGTCCTCAGTCTTTAACATTAGATCCTTTAGTGTAAGAGTCTTAAATACTTTATGTTCCTTGTCTGATAATTCCAATACTTGTGGCATGTCTGGGATATGCTTCTGTATATGATTTTGTCTCCTTGGAGTGTTTTCTCCTGACTTTCATTTGTATCATAATTTTTTGCTGAGAGTTGGATATATCTTGCAAAGGATAGTGTATATTAAGGAAATACATACGGTTGTATGAATCATGAGCACATTTTTCCTTCTGCTGGGGGTTTAGTATACAAATTTGAATTGATGTCAAGAGTAGGATTGGATTTGAGGGGGTTTGTTTTGATGATTAACACATGGCATTCAAATTTCTCATGTGCTCAGGTTGTAAAATGGCTTGCCAATAATTATTTTCTTAATATATGTTTCACACTTAACTTAGGATCTTTAAACTGGGACCCAGATAATCTGTCTCGTGAAGCTCTTGCAGAAATATCCCACTGCTACTTATACTCAGTGCATGTTTGAAACCTGGTGGGGAATCAGAGATACAGATTTCCCTTAATATTATGATTAAGCCTTAGTCTAAGGTAGGCACTGTGTCTCTGGGCATCAGGAATGTGGTATTCAAATTGTTTCTAGCTCTCCTTCAGTGCCTACCTCCTGTGTTCCTGGTCCCAATGTACATTCTAACTCCATCCCAGGGGACAGGGCTTTTCTCCCTCTTTTCTTTTATCATCAATGAATTTTAACCATTACCCTAAGACAAAAGGTCTCACTGCTCTTCTGTTTACAGATTAATTATTTTATTCCACTGGGGAGATGTTTTCAATTTTGTTCTCCACAGTCTTCCCTGTGCATACCTGATGAAGTGAGCTTTGCATAGGAAAAGTGTGCTGCAAGATGTCCCCCTATACATTTATACATTCAGCCTATAGTCTGTCCATACTCATGCGAGCCCATACTTCAGCAATTTATGATTTTTTTTGCTGACCCTCCATACTGGTTTATAAGGCATCTGTGATGACTGCCTGATGTAAACAAATTATAGTATTCTTTTTTTCCTTTTTGATAGGTGCCTATCTCTTTCCAGATTTGGGGTTGTACTCAATTCTATTATGGGGTTTTTTTAAAGTCACAAACACACAGTTCATCTAGCTTTATCCTTGTTGGAAGGGTAGGAACAGCACTCTCTCCAACTCTACATTTCTCTATTTAAGCCAGAAGCTGAATAACTCACTCCAGAATTCCTCAATACTCTAAATTTAAGAACTGAGGTTATCTTCTGAAAGAAATAGATATGATAGGGATGAGGTAAGAATGGTGATACTTTGAATTCATTGATGATTTCATGCCCTTGAATATTTTTAGTAGAATAAGACATACTTGGCTGAGAACTAGGTCTAATATTTTGCAAGTTCTTAATAAAAAAAGCTGCAAGTCAGGGACATGAAATGTTCCTTTAAAAGAGAGGTTTTGGTCCTGCACAGAGAAAATGTATCTTTGGTTTGACAAAGTCCAGGGTGAAGTCCTTGCCTGGAATGTTGATATTCCAGTCTAAATAGCTCAGCATAAAACTGTAAAAGGAGTTTTCATTGAACAGAGCTGTAGTTCTGTAAATGTTTACTCAGATTTGGAATGTGGGGTTTCTCCCAGGTTTCATGAAGTCCAGAGTCTAGACACCCAAATAGGATACAAGAACAAAGGCATTTCACTGTAGGGAAATAAACAAAGCAACAAGATCATAGGTTAATGAATAAGAGAAAAAACTCAATAGTAGGTTTGGCCTATAAATGCCAGAAATTATTATTTCTTATATTCAGTTGTAAGGGTTTTCTTTTCTTCATTGCTTTTTCCTTCCATTATATCTAGGCCTCATTAAGTGTGGTTGTATGTAACAGCTTAGAGTTGGCTGAACCACTCTAAGGGGAGAAATCATAATGTACACAATCAGGTACAAAACTGAAGAGTTCTCTTTGTTAATGGAGGAAAGACAGACCTGGTCTCACCACAGGGGAAGTTGCAAGGGTCCAAAAGTTGGTTATCAGCAGAGAGTTGACCAAACTTATTCTTATTGAAATATAAAGTAAGAAGGTTCCAATTTCAAATTTACAGCATTGTTTCTACTGCTCCATTGGCAGCATAGGTGGCTCAAGTAAGAGGGTTAATGTCTAAAGTGGTAGTAACTGTTAAGCAATTAGATTCTTCCAGTCCTTAACAGAGTGAAGATCTTTACGATTCAAAGCATTCTTTAAGGCAACAAATGTCAGAGACAGTGATTTTGCTATTTGGCAACCACTCACTGAGCTCAATTCAGTAATTAAAATTCTACTTAAAGTTTGGATGCAAAGGACAGCTATTTGTTAGTTTAAGAAGAACTGATACTGTGACTATAGGTATCATAATATGAAAAATGTTTATTGAGTCTGTTCTGAGAAATACATATATATTCAGAGTGTTAGAGTTAGAAAATCACTCCATTCATTTAATTTACTCCCCTCATTTTAGAGATGAGTAAAATATAGATCAGCAAGACAATTTAATCAGGGCATGAATTGGTAGGAAATTGTGAAATTAAAGTTAATTTAGTGAATGATATGTATTACTCTACTATAGTATACAACTTTGGTTTTAAAGAAATAATGTCGATTAAAATATCTATTACCTACTTTTTCTTCTAGAAATTTTATGGTTACAGGTCTTATGTCTAAGTCCTTAATCCATTTTGAGTTGATTTTTGTGCGTGGTGAAAGGCAGTATTCTAGTTTCACTCTTTTGCATGTAGCAGTCCAGTTTGCCCAGCACCACTTATTGAACAGGCTGTCTTTATTCCATTGTATGTTCTTTGCTCCTTTGTCAAAGATTAGTTG